>CAEGAE010032395.1:0-19252 GCA_903067095.1 Girardinus metallicus | reverse complement strand
TATGTGGCATAATCAAGTAACATAGTTACTTGATTTTGCTACAAAATGACACTCTGTGCATGGAAAGTACATAATATTGTCCCTATAAGATGCTCGAGTACAGTCCTTCAAGAAGGTCGTATGCTATGAGGTCTAATGAGACGTCTTAATTTAACATTAATGGCTCATGACAACACAGTCATTTCTTAATATTTGTAATTTGCAGGGATTCCTAAAGAAACAAAATATGTTAGCTCATTGTTTGTCTAAATAAGATCTTTGGTATAAACTTCAGTAAAACTTGGGAGTTTATTTATGTTTAGGCAGTAATTGTCAAAAGTACTGTTGAACCTTTTGAACTTTTTTTTTTTTTTTTTTTTTACCTTTTCCAACACAAACATCAACGTATTTTATTGCGATGTTAGATGATAAATCAACTCGATAAATTGCATGACTCTGGAATGTGGAAACTGGTGCAGTTTCCAAAAATATTTTAATCATGAAAATCTGAAAACACTGCAGTGTATTTGTACTCAGTACCCTTAGAACAACACTGTCAAATAACCTTTTGCTCTTTTTACAGGGGCAGGTGTTGTTTACAGGTTGATGTGCAGTGTTAGTTTTAGACCCTTAGAGTTTGACATTTAAGACAGAAAGTTAAATTGTGGTCACATTTGATCAGATTACCTTTTAATACATGTTTTCTGTGTACTCTTTTTGGCAAATTTGACTTCCAATGGCTTTCTTTCATTAATATGGTAGGAAGGATGAATACTTTTACTTAATCTATGTTTTTGGAGAACTACAGTTTATGGCAGGACCCATTCTAAAATGACGCAGTTTCCATCTATTTAAACATTTGAAAGGTGAAGATAAACGCTGCTTTTATTTTTGACATTTTTAGAATAAGATTAGATTTCAACCTCTTTCTATGTCATTTAAAACTACTTAGTTCAATTATTTTAATTACAAATGTTGATTAAAAACAAAGAAGGTCAATGTACTTTTAATGAAATAAGTGTTAATGATTTATATTCTGCTGCAACCACAATGTGATACATAGATAAGCCAGAAATAACAGAATTTTAAGATGAAAATGTTACCTCAACTGTGCAATTAGGAAGACAAATTACAAACAATTACAAACAATGGAACCTGGTCCTATGAAAACATAGTAAAATAGTAGTAAGTAATATTTCTCTTTTTATGACATTCTAAAATATTTTGGTCAAATAAAGATATTTATAAATATTAAACATGATGTGTAGATTATGGAGTATAAAATAAATTATGGAACATCTGTAGGAAAAAGTGAAACCTTTACAAACACCCTTAATCACTGCTTTTGAAGACTGTTCATTGCCTCTTCTTCCACTAAGAAAGGATAAATCAAACTCATCAACACTATTTAGTATTTTTTTATTTTACCTTTGATTTGGTTTGTTTCTTTAGACTTCACACATCAAAAACAATGATAAAACGTGATTTGTTATGTGATAAACATTTCTCACAAGAAGTTAGACCATGTGTGCTAAACTCATTTACATTTTGAGCCATATCAACATCCCAAATGTCTTCAAAGTACCAGTTAAATTAAATAATTGAAAATCTTCTCACATTGATGTAATTTGGCAGCATAAAGATAAAGACTGCTTTGAATTGATTGATAGAAAAATATTTAAGCAAACAACTGTACCATCAGGACTATCATCATAGATATGGTTTATCTTAGATATGTTTTACAAAGCAAGGAAGCTTAGTTTTATAAATAAATGTCACACCTGCGACTTCTTTCCATAGCTAATATAGGAGAGTTTTATTCAAACTGTCTGCAAATGATGTAGTTGAGTATTACACCTCAAGAACAAAAAAATGCATAATGACCAAAAAAAAAAAAACTAAAGAAAAAAAAAAATCAAAACAACTTTAAAAAGATCTTCTGGTTCTTTGTGAAATAAAGGCTCATTAGTATCTATTTGTAATAGAACTTCACATTCAAACACACAGATAAGTGCACGCAAACTTTTGGCAGGTGGTATGCGTTATACAAGCTTGTGTGTTGGTAATCTAAGCAGCTCTGGAGTGTCACTTTGTTTTATCGAGTGTTTTACCTCATTGCTTTTGTTTAATAGCCTGCAGCTTTTCTGTTGCGTTCAGCGTCACTGGTTTAGTTATTTGTCAAAGACACAATAGCTGATCTCAGAAAAAATAAATAAACTGTAGATGTTTAATGCAAACTTCCCACTCTGCACCAAAAGGCGGCGTCAAATGCTGATAACGATTATCAATTTAAATACAGTTCTTCATGCAATTGTCAAAATAAAATAAGATGTTGGTTCTTACTGTGCACGTCTCCTCTTTGTTTGGTTACCTCCCTCTGAATGGTGTTGTCTGGTGGAGGGGTTACGAGTGGGGGTTTTCCTGTGGGAACCACAACCTTTGGAGGGACGTAGGGTTTGCGTGTGGGTATCGATGGCTTTCGAATAGGAATGAAGGGCTTTCGAGTGGGAATTGCTGGTTTGCGTGGAAGTAGGGTGATCGTCCTGGGGGCCGGCAGGGCTTCAGTTGTAGTTGTGAGTGGTGATTTTGGAACAATGGGGAAGGTTTTCTTTGGAGTCATTGGTGGACGGACTGTGGTAATCCTTTTGTGATCCAAGTCTGGGATGTGGTTGTGATGATTGGGAGGCAGTTTGCCTGGTTTCGGGGGGTCAATAACCACCTTTGGAATGGCTGCAATGATAAGAGAATGCAGATGGAGGGCTGAAAGATGAGCACTTAGGAGTTAATGAGGCACAGAATTGCAGACTAACTGCAGTGATTAGCCTGGCTTTTGCAGTGAGAGCTTTATTTCATCCTCTGAGACTCCTCAGTGATATCTATTAACTAAATATAAGCAGACTGAAACAACCTGGTTTATTCTTGTCTGGCTGAAGCAGAAGTTTGCAGTTGCAGAGGAGAGATAACGCTCAGGTAAACACATGAAAAAATTCATAGAAAAACAAAAGTCAATTGTTTCCAAGATTAATTTTCAAACGCCTAATTATATAATATTTTTGTCAAAAATGCAAAAATGTTAAATATACTAAATCACAGTCCATCTGTTAATTATTTCCAAATCAGAGAAGTAACATCAAAATATATTTTATTGACACAAAGAACTTAGAGAAGCTTGTATTTCTAATTCGAGTCACCATTACTATCTATAGAGATTGATGTGGTTTTTGAAAAGCAGTTTGAACAGAGAATAGATAAATATTTTGACAAAGAAAATTTCGGTAGTTGGAAATTTCTTTGTCTTGTAGTGCATTGAGAGAACTTTTGTTTTTCAAAAGTTCAATTGAATTTCTGTTCAAAATTACAATGTCTACCTGAAGGCTGCCATACAAGTCTTGCATTTACATATTTAATTCTCCCAGCAATTAAATATTGCTGGGAGAATTAGAAAAAGAAAACATTTCTTTTTCTAAAAAGAAATGTTTTCTACTTAGTAAACATTTTGAAGAAAACATTAGAATGCCAATTTGTACAGGAAAAAATGACATTCTTTTAGATTTGTGAAATCATACTTTCTAGTCACACATAGCTATGTTTTCTTGTGTCGTGGTTGTTTTGTGCTTAGTTTCCTTCTTTGCAGCCTTTATACCAATTACTATCACAAACAATAATCCCAATTTCTACTGAAAATGGAAAAGGCGAACAACTTAGGTTATATACCCTCAACATACACTTTTTAAAATAATAAATAACTGCACATGAGTATAAGTATATATTTTTTATTATTGAGTTACTCCATTCTTTCAGTTATTCTTTTTTGTTAAGGGTTTGGAGTTAGTGGTTCTTGAATTTTTCACGTTGCAGATTGAATTGAAATGGGATAAGCAAAAGAAAACTTTCAAATTGGCTCCTTGTCTTCTCTATGTGTTGCAAACTTTAGTTAGGTGACATGGTGAAGTGTTTGCAAAAGGCATCTTCTTCGCTCATTATACCAAAACACTGGCTGAGTACATAAGATGGTTAAGTAATATTAAAGACTAAATTACTTAATTTGCACTGGACTGCTGCAAGCTAATGAACTTCATGTTAGTGATTAAAAAGAGGAATATCATTTCCATTTAATGATGACTCCCCCTTTTGGCTGACTAAAATTGTCACGTAACAGAAACAGAGATGCTCTGTGCACAGGAGATAAGGGAAGCAGAGTCATTTGAGCACTGACTGACAACCATTACAAAGAAAGGAATTCCAGCACCAACTCCTGGCTTTCATGATGATTCCTCCCTCTTTCTTGTTTGCCTAACTTTTTTAAGAAAAAGCCAAAGAAAACAAAACAAAATGGGGGGCCCCACTGGCCCTTCTGCAGTGGTGAACATCGGTGCCAGCATTTTTGTTCCCAGGCAGTACTTACGTATACAGTCGTGCCCCATCCCCCTGTAGCTGTCTCTGCATTTGCACTTGTATGAGCCTGGCGTGTTGTAGCAGGTGGCGAAGCTGCTGCAGTGGCTCAGGCCTAAAGAGCACTCATCCATGTCTGAAAGATAATAGAAACATGAAAACATTCAGCGACAGAGCGCAAGTGAGGAAACTCTTCAGACATAACAGCGGAATATCAAAGGGTAATTGCTCAATGTGCACATGAGGGGAAACTCAAAGTTTATTTAACAGAAGCACCTATGTTTTCATGAATGCCTGTGAAAAAGCGATATGAGGGTTACTTGGGAGATAGAAGGACACAGCAAGGTCATGTAAGCATCCTATGAGCAGTGAGATATTTGATCTATAAAAACAATAAGCCCTTTTAAAGCAAAATGTATGTAGGTTTATTACACTCAGCATTGTAAATGTAAATTGAGCCTTCATTTCTGTTAGCTTTGATGATTATGGGTTACAACTAATGGAAATTCAAAACTTGAACATTATATAAGTCTAGCAAGAATTTTTAATACAAAAACCTGACTCTACTGAAAAATATGTCCATATACTGCACAGAATATGTAATCAATTACTGGTCATGGCTAATTTATAAAAACAAATAAGAAGTGATTCTCAATTTTTAACAGAGGCACAATCAGGTGGACAGGAAGGGAAGTTATTCAGTCACTTCTAGATCTTCTTCAGGTAGTAAAAATGTTTAAAAAAAACTTCTGCCTTTGGTTGGTATACAACCAAAGGTAGAATATTTTAAAAATATACGATCATGAAATGTCCACACCAGTTAATAAACAATTGTTAATTTGGTTTGTGTGTACATAAAAATATGGGTAAATTACTTTGTGTCTCCTTAGTACTGTAACCTCACCTATGCACTGGTATTTCCCATTGATGTATTGTAGGTCAAACCCTTCGTGGCATTTGCAGATGTAGCTTCCAAAGGTGTTAATACATTTCCTGAACCTGGGACATACTGCTATCCCTGCTGCACATTCGTCCACATCTACGGGAGAAAAAAAGACTTTCAGGTTATTACAAAAGAGAAGATATTTGAACAAATTAAGCCAAATAGTTCCCACCTCCTGTGAAACTTTTTCATATGTCAGTTTAGAAGCAATATAACTTTGGTCTATAATAAAATCAGGCAATGCAAATCTCCAATATTAAAGGACAGAAATTATATCTATGATAAACCACTGTTATCCAAAGCAGCAGATTGCTTCACCTTCTCTGCTTAACATTAATTTATGAACAAAGCATTTTCTTCTCTGTGCACAGCGCAATGCCTTATTTCATAATTTAAAGCCTTATTTCAAGTAGGTCTTTTGCTCACCTTCGCAGAAATGTGAGCATTAATATTTAGAGACTAGTACAACCCCCCCACCCAAAAAAATTCACTCATTTGGTGAACATCTCAGCTGAGCAATTTATTTATTTAAAAAATTTTTTAAACATGGTGAAATGTTGATTTGTCGCACATCTTTGGTTAATTCTAAGGCAATGCTGACTATATTAGTTTGAATTTAGTCAGAATTTTCTCAAAAAATATATGTTCACACAACCCTGCTAATATTTGGCTAGTTTACTTTTAGCAAACTATAATAGACCATTCTGTGAACTTCTTGTCAGATTCGGTCAAGTTCATGAGAACTGGTTGGTTTTCTAACATCAACCCAGTTTTTAACCATGATCCACAAATTTCCAATGAAGTTGATATTGGAATTTTAGGAAGAGGATTCTAAAAGATTCCTATAAGCTTGCTTTATCCTCACAAAAAGTCTCAATGTGTGTTTGGGGTCATTGTCTTGTTAAAACACCCAGGTTCCAATGGTGGAAGAATCAACTTTACTCATTCTCACATGTATCTTCTCATTGTGAAATAACTCTATCATTATCTTATCTGGCCATAATATTTTTCTCCAGATGTTTTTGTAACTTGGCAATGTGGGCAGCTGCATGTCTATTATGCCATCGATTTTAAAACTGAAGAGTTCTTGGTCACCAGTCTGCCATCTTGCAGCAACGTTTAAATTGTCTGAATATTGAGGGAATTATTGGTGTTCAGGAAATTCCAGTTCATTGCAGGTTTGGGTGAAATTTGTTTCTGGCTTGTGTGTGAACATCTTAGCAAACTTGGTGACAATTTTGGTATTCTTCCAGTGGTTGGCAAAATAAGCACTGGAAGAGTGCTTATTGAGTGCAGTTATTTATTATTGAGTAGGATCATCTATACAACTATAGACAATAGCGTATACAACTATAGACGATCCTGTAATCTATAGTTGTATAGAAATGACCCCAAAATGCTTTGAATCTGAATGTATTTCTCTATTACACTGTACATTAATAATATTTCTGTCAATATCCCAGAGTTAGCCAGTAGGCTATTTTTCACCTGCAGTCTATAGACAGATGGCAAAAGTCACCCTGAAAAATAAGACCCAACTAATGTAAAGCCCCACTTCACCTTCTTAGAGCTCCAGTATCTCTTTCCCTCTGTCATTCTTCCAAAATTGATGTCTGTTTGAGAAACAGTATCTAACCAGCAGTTAAAGGCAATATTAAAGGAACACACTGTAGCAACCAAGGTATTAATACTGACGTAGGTTAACTGCTTTAACCTTCCTTCCCGCCCTACACACCTTATCTGTTAAGTTACCCATCTAAGCTGGAGCACCAAAAAAAATCTGTAATGAATGGAGGACTGGTTTCTTTCTGCTGTAAAATAGACAGATTGTAAGAAGAGTGGAGTCTCTCTGTGGGCAGGAGTAGTGATATATTTATAGTATTCTTGACAAGGGGATGAAAAATTAACAGAAAAATATTTTAGATATTCCCACTTTGACTGCTTTGGTTTCAAAAGAGTTTGTTAAGAAATTTTAAGGCAAGTACTGTTACAAAGTTGTGAGAAGTTATTTTAGGTGCAGTGGATAACTCCTGTATCACCTTCATTTAGTGTGAATTCAGATTGTGTTCTCTGAGGCTGAAGCTCAATGCTAGTCTGATAGTCCACTTGAGTCTTTAAACTGTAATACCATAAATGTCAAAATTGTTTTCTCAAATGCAGTTTCATAATATGGGCAGTTATTTACAGAGAAACTGATGAATATTTACACAAAAAGTAGAGATGCATGTTCTGTTCGTAGATCATTAGGTAAATTATGTGTTTTCCAAGCAAATAGTACCATTTTATAGCAGTCAAGTGACTATGTTATTTTCAGTTGTTATAAAAATGCTGTATACATCAAAAATGACTTAAAAGAAACTTGGTGTTGCAATCTAACACCTTGAAATTGGGCCTTTGTCTCTTTAAGAAGCTCTTGCTAAGTCCCTCTCCGCTCCATTAAGCGGAGAGGGACAACAGTCCCTCTCCATTAAGCCGTTCCCAACAAATATTGGACTGAGAAGTAGTTTAAGCTCAGCAAACTCAAAGTTCTTCCAGGTGTTTGCTAATTGCTGCTACCGCTAGTCTGCTGGAGCTGAATGGGGAAGGCATAGGGGAGGGATGCTTTGTGAAATAGTAGTTTGGAAGTTTGCAGCACCAAAATTTGTGGAAATTTCGTGCATTGATTTTGCAAAGAAGTTATTGGTTCGAACCTTTCCTCAGACAACTTAGAAGCTAAGAAAAACCCGTTCAGTTTTACCTCAGTCGCTGGTAGACAGGAGTCTATCAGCAACATCTCAGTTTTCAGGCCAGAGGATATATTAAGACTGGGACGCACCCAAACAGGTTCTTCCATCTGGGGCCAGCTGCAAGCCCGGTGACGGACACTGACATTGGACCTCTCCTTTCAGCACCTCGCAGCCGTACTGGCAGTTGGCCATGGCGCAACTCCGAGCGTCTGATGAAAAAAGAAGCAAACCACATATTAACTCAAGCATGTGCCACAAGGGGGTTCAAAGAGGAGCAGTTTATTCCACTCCCTCATATCCACGCATACACACACATCTCTTTTATTCTCTGGCCAATTTGTTAGAGCAGTGCCACTCGTCTGCCTTTTCTGATATTTGCCAGCTTGACCCTGGGTGCAGCCAAGAGAACAACACAAGCACTGCCATTATTAGATTCCTCTGGTGAGCTGTAGCTGTGTGCTCACACCTTGGCTCAAAGCTCCCTCCTTCAGGCCCTTTGATCATTTCTTACACTGAGAGTCTGATTATCCATCTTCACCGTATTTTTGTGGCAGGGTACGGCCTATTTCCTGTTGATTCACACAGGGAAGATCAAGACCCTCCAAAATAATAACATAATAGAGCAGAAATGGTTTGGGCTCCCCTGATAAATTCATGTCCTAAAAAGGAAATTAAAAGCAGGGCTCATGCTGCTGCAGCGACTTTGGTTGTTTTCAGGCTCCCCGGAGTACAGTTTGATGACACAGGCAGTCTGGGCTGATTAAATGCCACGGCGATCCATTGATCAAAGCCACAGCAGGGGGAAAAAGTACGAAAAGCAAGGAGGTTAACACCATCACAAAAACAACACCTAGACTAATTTCACACAGCCTCAAGTGGAGAACAATTCAGACTTTATAAGGTGGAGAATTTTTTTTTTTATTATTTTATCTTTAAAAAAAAGAGAGTTAATTAAAAAGAAGTAGCAGCAGTCATATAATCCTGAACTGAAAATGTGTGGAGAAATTGTAATCAGGGGGGAAACTGAACTTGCAGGAGATGGGAGACGTTCACAGGCAGCGGCTCGTATTAAGAAGGAAAACCTCATGGCGTCCAATAAAAACTGTATATTCACCAGAGGGTTGGAAGACTTTCTTTTATATTTTTCATTTTACCGCTGTAAGGGCTCTTCACAGGAGGCTTTCCGAGACAGGAGCAGCTATAATGAAGCAGATCAACACGGGGCTTTAATCAAAACAGTCTATCAAAGGATTGCAGCGCTGCTGTCAGGGCCCTTACACAAGCAGAAAAATGAATTTTTATCACCAAGGGCAAGAACTTTCCAAGAACAATGGTGCAAGCATTTGCAGTGCCAGACAAAAGTTTACATACATTCACAATGATTATTAACAGCATGTTAATATTGGGCTTTTAATGATGCATTTGAATCCCTTTTCCCACAGTGAAATAATTACAAAGTATAAAATGTAAGATATTTTTCCAAAGATGAATTTGGTGCACAAATTTGAGTTTTTTGCAGTCCAACAGGTCAATTATGATAAAACATGATTTCACAAGGATAAAGCAGGGAACATTAATTTTCTGCAATCACCCTAATATGAACTGAAGAGTTAAGGAAACAACCAACTTAACTGAGTTGGACCATTTTTGACAAAAATTGTGCTCAAATAGAAATAATCCAGGATCTTATTGACAGCCACAAAAAGTGTGAGGCAGTCAATAACTTATACTTATAACACTTTACCACTATAAATGAAAGGAAAAAGTACAATAACTGTGCACACATTACATGCTTGTACATAAAGGTTAGGAAGAGGGGAGTTTATGCAAAGAGAGAAAATAAATATCCACACCAATGCAGACAAAGTGTAGAATAAAATTTGTGTCCATGTTTGAGAGACTCACTTCCACAGGTCCCATCAGGCATCAGCATGTAGCCATTGAGGCAGTAGCACTTGTAGCTCCCATATGTGTTCATGCACCTGTGCTTGCAGGGCCTCGGCTTCAGCCCACACTCATTCAGGTCTGCAGACAGACAGGCAGACAGAGAGAGAGACAGACACAGACAGAATGAAAATGGACTAGAGGAGACAAAGCCCCCTCCCCTAAACAAGGTTGAAATTAGGCAAGGGGCAAAGGTGATGGGGTCAAGTATGTCAAACCACCCCCTGCATTTGTATGTGGGTCAGTCTTTTTGTCTGTCTGTATATGCGTTAATGTGTGTGCTTTAGAAGTGGGGGTTATCTTAAAGGCAGTAAAGGTGTTACCATGTTCCAACAGGCCCTGAACTTCTCTCTTTGATGATTTACCAGAAAGCCAGTGTCGACTGTCAGCAATCCCACCTCCAGCATTACACTCTCTGAGTCACCATGACTCCAGGAGACAGAAGCCTCACCAACCACCACTCTTTGACAGATATGTACAGATCCACTGTCTTTTGCACATCTGCAAAAGACAGTGGACCAGCAGCCTACAGAAATCAGATAAGGGAAGGATGCTGACAGTTTTTCTCACAGGAGAAAGACATACTCTCTAAGAGCAACACCTGTCAAATGCTCAACCATTTCCTAGCTGTTATATTTTTCTAGGGAGTAGACATTTTCACTTGTCAACCACAGATGTAATTAAGAACATTATAAGTGTCTGCTTTTGATAATAGCTTTTTAGAAGTAGGATGTTGTTATGTAAGCTACTTTGCTTGAATTATTTAAAAGTATTAATTACACTTTTGTCCCTCCTGACAAGTCATAGTGTTCTTATTATAAAGGATCTTTATAGTTTCTCATACTTCCCTCAGCTATGGATTCCACTGAAATCTAATATTTATAAAACAGGATGTTTTGCTATCAGCTGTAATGATGCATTCCACAAAGTGGATAAAACAAAGATGGATTAGCTTGAAATTCTTGAACTTCAGCTCACATCAACAGCAAGAATGCTCCAATTTGCACACAGTTGTATATTTCAATTGGGCCAAAGTCCAAAAGAGTAATCAAAACTGGGTTTGGCGAGAAAGAGGAAGGCAAACATGAAATTCTGACATGAATGGTAATGAAAACCCAGTCACAAATATGCCAGAAGTCATTGATGGCCACGAAATTGTAAAGAAAATTGCTGAGGTACAATTGGTACAAAATCCTGTGACTGTTGTGTCCACATATCAGAGCCCATGTATAGTTTTGACCCTGTAAGGCTTTAGATGATTAAAACAATAAAATGGAAACTATTGGTTAAAAATATTTTACTGACAACAATTTAAACAAATATTTTAAAAGTCCCAAACTAATGACTTCCATTTCTGTTTTGTTGTGTATGTAGGTCAGATGATTAACAATGTCTTTTTCTGTGGTAAAGTCTCTGACTAAGCTAGTTAATTTTTATTTATCAACATTTGTTGGTGCTAAGATTACCTAAAAAAGGTTTACTGTTGGTGCATAGCTTAGTGCAATAATATAATAAATGTATCAAAAAATGGCATTTGTTCACCATCAACATTTTGATTTTTATTAAGGTTCAAGAAATAGGTGCGGAAAAAAGTGGGAAAACCAAAGAATCTCTGGCATTTATGCTACAATCTAACTCACGTCAATGATTTTCTGTCAGATATTTCTTAAATAAACCTTTCATTGGACCTATATATGCTGTAAAATATAGACCTTGCTTTTAATTTGTCCTGCCATAGTAGCAGCTTCTTAATGATAAGAGCGTCAGAATGAAGAACTGTTTCTCTATACTCGACAGTCAATATCTGCTGTAGTGTACAGCATTACTATTATTTACATCGGAACTCGTTGGTCAGATATTCACTGTGGCATAGTTACCGTAGCTCTTTAGGTCTTGGTGAGAGGCACCTAATTATTCCTCTAGTTGTGAATTAAAGGTGTTGTGGTGTGCATTTGGAGAGTCTGAAAGCAATCAATACGTAATAATAGCATGTCTTGAGTCTTTCCTTGCTATTAAAAAAGCAGATGAAGTAAGGAGTACCCTGCAGGTATAGAAGTATGTGATACAGGAAGAGAGAGTTTTCATTTCAATTTTTTCCCTGAAGCACTTTTTAAAATTAAGTTTTCTTATGGAGGATATGGTGTCACTCTTGTTGGAGGTTATCACAGAATTAAAGGAGGGACTGGATGGTGGAACTTGTTCATACTGTTTTAAAAGGAAGCTGAAGTAGGTTTAAGCCTTTTTTTCTTCTAGTACTGTTATTCTTTCCAGGCTTCTTCCCACAGTCCAAAAAGAGATAGATGTTAAGATAATTGGCCAAATTGTCATTAGTTTTGAGTGTGTGTGCTTGGTGTGTCTTTCTGGTAAACTGTGATGGACTGGTGACCTCTCCAGGATGCATGCATCTGCCTCTCACCTACTGACCAGAATGAACAGAAAAATAAGTCTATGACCAGAATTGCATGATGTTCAGAATCAGCAGTGAAGACCAGCAATACAAGTCAGAAACTGTCGCAGGACAGCCTTGTCCAGTATCATTTCAATAGCTGTGAACATAGACCTGAAAGAATTGCAGATGTTGGATAGAGTATATTTTGATGTATTTCACCATGCCACTACTTTTTAAAAGGAATACCAAGCCAAATGGAAAAACTTAAAGAAAGTGCACACCAACAAATCTTGGATTTACAAAGCTGTGTCCAACACCGGGGGATGTGCTTTCTTTTTCTTTGTTTTATTTATTAGTTTGTTTGTTGTCTCCGTCTGTAAAGTTCCAGCCTTTTTTTCACTTTAGCTAATCTTTACGCAAATCATTGTTTCAGTTTGGGTCCTGCTTACATTTTTTGTTTGACCTCTGTTCAGTTTTAGTTTTTTGGTGTTCAGCCCCTTAGCAGCACTTCATGTTAAAATAAGGTCAGTTTAATCATGTGTCTGCCTTTGAGCAGACACATGATTAAACTGTGTCTGCTCAACAAGTTATGTTCTAGGAAACATAAACAACTTCATCCACTTTGTGACTTTTACCATTTATTTCTCAGCTACTGCAGAACCTTCACAAATAGTCTTCCTTTAACGTCAGAAGTTGGCCCTCCCTGCCCTTGCAACTCTATATATGGCACCATCTTTAGCACTGTGAACACATGGCAGGGTAAGCTGCATACCTTTGCCATTTAAAAGACACCGCAAGTTTAATCTGGATAAATGATGAAACAGATGCACAGTTTCTATGATCTACCCACACACCCCTCCTCTTCTATTAATAGAAGTTTCTGATCTACTGACACTGATCTGTGGCTGTAACAAGGCTTTGGAACACTTGCCTCTTTAAACCCACAAAGTGCCAGCAGGCTTAAAGCAGCGTTTCATCACTGGGAATACTTCATATCCAGCTTAGGGGTCAGTTTGTTAACACTTGTTACAACAGGGCTACTATTTAAAAATGTAAAAGCTTTACTTACTTTGTAAGTGAGAATATCAAGGACCAAAAATAAAACTGAGAGGATATACAGAATAAGGAATTTATACTCTCTATGGCAAACAAGTGAAATGGCATTGGATACAGGTTTCATTAATATAACAGCAGACAGATAATCCACTGTTTTGGACGTGCAAACATAAATTATATTTATAGCGAAACATGGCTCTGTGTCTTGTGTAATTCAAATTTTATTTTGATTTTCAAAACAAAATTCAATGCTTTTCTCTCAGTCATTGATTTTTTTATGCTATGGCCACAAATTTTAATGTGTTTAATGTTTTTTGTTCTTTTTTTGTAGATAAATCAACACAAAGTAGTGCATATTTGCAAAGTAGAAGGAAAAGGATAAATAATTTTAAAGACTTCTAACAAATAAAAAATAAATATTTGCCATATGTTTGTATTCAGTCGCAAAGTTTTTTTTTATTATAATTAAATTATGATGTAATGTAATTGAAATACATTTAAAAACTATTCTTTGCAAAGTTGCTCAAACTCAGACAAATTTGATATCAGTACTAATTTCCATATCATGCCACAAATGTACAATTTGATTTGAGCAACAGCTCTGACCAGGCCATTCTATTATATGTTCTGATCTAATCCATTCAATAGCAATCCTAAATTTATGTTTAAAGTCAATCCAGAAATCAGTGCAGAGCTCCTGATGAACTACCACCTTCGCTGTAAGGGGACTTAATGAATGCATTTAAGATTTTTGTTTGTAAAGAATGTTGAAAAGCATATATAGTTTTACTTCCATTCCACATTTTGCACTACTTTTTGTTGGTCTATCACATGAATTCCTAATTAAATATTATTAAGTGTGTTTGTATCGTTCTAAAGGGGTGTGAGTATTTGCCATGGGATTTTTTTCTGCAATTAATTATCTTTGCCCCTTAATATTCACAGCAGTTATGATGGACCCTCATTAATGCATTTACAGAGACCCCATAGCAACAGGACATCGCCCACATGGCAAAGAAACAGGTCTCCGCTCGCCTGGTGGACTGAAAAACATCTTAGAAATGTAAATGAGGCATTACTGAAACAGTTGCATTCTCAGATAGTGGAAGATCAGTGAGCGTGAGCACAAGCCAAACGAAACACAGCCAGAATGACCTCTACGGAGACAGATAATATTAACCAAAACTATATATATAGGCCAAAGGGAGAGAAGGCAGTCAAAATAGTGCAGACTCAGATTGATGAAAAAACTGAGAGATAAGAGGGAGCTATGAACAACAGCTTAACTTTTGAAATTGGCCCCAGGTGGAAAGCAACTTATACTACCACGAGTTGGAAAGTCCCTTTGGGGTGTTCACTGAATGGTAAAAGAACTGCTGAGACACATCTGAAGCGATGCAGGTGGATTGATTTATTGGGTCAAGCCCCACAGAGGTGTGCCATGCTGCATTCCCGACACGCCTCTACCACTGACGGGAGGATTAGCAGCAAGCTCTTTCCTGGGGATTCACTTGTCTTTAAAGCAGGTAATGCCAGGTAAAACAGGCCATGTTTGAGCTGCTCTGGTGGGGAGAAAAAGGTTGGGACCATACAGATAATTTCTACAAAGTGAGAAACAAGGTTTACTCTGAAGACAGAAAAAATAATAGAATAGCGACTGCTTTTGTGTGCCGAAAATAATTTTTTTAGTGATAAGAAGAAGAAAATACATTGTGGTAAGAAACTGTGACATGCTGTGTGATCATGCTGGCATTTCAGCTCAGTAGCAGCTCTTGGGTGGTGCTTCATCTGTCACGGACGACAGTAAGTAGCAACAAAAAAGCAGAAAGTGACATTCACGCCCCCTCAGGTGGCTGCTCCATGCAAGCTGCTGGGAGACAGCAATGAAACTGCCGAGAGGAGGCTTAATCGAAGAATCTCACCCTCCGTCACTACTCCCACTGGCTGATGGTCCACGGGAAGAAAGACAGGAAGGTGGCCATCCCACACCAGGGGTATTAAATGGTCCGGCATTTCTTCTTTGTGTATAAGAAAAGAGGTTAGAGTGGGGAGAAGGGAAATGTGATGGATAAGGGTGTTGTCATTTATTTGACATAAAGAGGTGAAGGAGAAAAGAGAGAGACAGTAATAAAGTAAGAATATAGAACTGCAACCAATGGATTAGATTGTCTCTGATAACATCAAATTCCTGGATAGTAAAGATAAACATTACTCAAAAAAGACAATTACACATGTGGGAACTGGACATGAGAGAAACAGCAAGCTTGCTTTTGTTTCTCTTCTCTGTGTTTCTTCTTCTCTCATCTCCATCCCTTTTTTGTGGTAAGTGTGAAATAGGATCTGAGAGGATAACTGTATCTCACAGATTCAGAAGATCTATTGTCGGTGTGTGACTGGACTTTTAAAAGTTGACTAGAGTTTCCATGTAAAGACGGAAATCAGTGGTGGATTATAAACACTCGAGGCTCAGGAATGACAGCCCCTCCCTTCTTGTGGGGCCGTCGCACCATCCGTCAGTCAAGGATCGCTTCCTCTGGCAGAAAACTAACAGCAGCTTTTGTTGGGTGACAGGGAGATGATACAAGCCCTTTTGACTAATCTGCACACTCATTCTAGTGGTTCCCTGCTGAAAGATAAGATAACCTCTCGGAAGAACTTTGCAACCTTTAAGCAACGCTTGCCACCAGTTTGAGTTTTTTCACAAGCTGTCACTTTGCAACTGCAAAATGTGATGTTTTTGTGTTATTGTGTATTTTATTGGGATTTTGTACTGTAAGGTGACACAAGTAGTACATTTAGCATTAAAGGAAAGCTCAAGTTTTCAAGAATAAAAAAGAACATAAAAGTATAAAAGTTTAGTTAAAATACTCTGTTCTTGATGAGCTGAGGCGAGAGTTCAGTCCTCTTCAATTCCCTGAGGCAGAACAGTCACTGTGGGGCCTTTCTGACCAGAAAACGAGGTGTTCAGTGACCAGGTCAGGTTTGAGGTGATCTGGATGCCCACGAATTTGATGTTGTCCACACGCTACCACCTCCCCTTGAATGAGAAGAGGTGGGTATTAACCCTAACCCTCCCTGGTAGCCCACCAGCTTGTTCAAAGAACACCCCTGGGACAGGTACTGATTCTCTCTGTAGAGGGTCTCACCATTGCTTGTTATAAAACCACTACAGTGGAGTCATCTGCAAACTTAAGAAATGTGTTGAGGAACAGATAGCTGTGCAATTGTGGGTGCATTGTGGGAAAAGAGCAGGGCTGAGCACACAGCCCTGAGTCGTCTGTCTTCGGGAATTGTCAAGTTGATAGAGAGAAGCTTTCAACAGCAATGTGACCCT
This sequence comes from Girardinus metallicus, assembly GCA_903067095.1. NCBI lineage: Eukaryota > Metazoa > Chordata > Actinopteri > Cyprinodontiformes > Poeciliidae > Girardinus > Girardinus metallicus. The sequence goes on along the minus strand of CAEGAE010032395.1, from coordinate 2,489 downwards.
GATCCCATCAACTTGTCTGGGAAGATGGTATTGAATGCTGAACTAAAGTCTATGAATAGCATCTTAAGTTAGGTGTCAGGATGCTGCAGGTGTTTCAGGGCTGTGTGCAGAGCCTGCTGAGGAAAAACTTTCTCACTGCAAGACATAGTGGCCACCAGGTTTCACTGTGGGGGTGACGTGTTGTAGTGCTAGAGTTCTGTGAAACAGAGTTGTTATATCCCACCAAAAACATTCATTTCGGTCACATCTGATTAAAACACTTTCTTCCACATTTTACATTGTCTGTATAATGCAAAGATAAAAAAGTAAAGCATTTTAGTACCCTAATTTTAAAACAGAAGCTCATAGCTCATTAGGTGGCTGATGATGTGTTTTGTCACTAATATATGGCTTAACACAACTAAGTTATAGTGAGCTTTTTCAATTTGCATTTCACTGTAGGTATACAGTCTAACAACAATGTACATGTTGTTAGAATACACATTTTATAGGATACAAATCTTATATTGTATGAAACAGGGAAACAAAGCAGCTTCTTTGGAACAGTCCCCACTGAACAGATTCTGCAGGATTATGCGATAAGACCGGGGCAAATATGTCCAGACAAAGGAAACTCCCAGAGGTTAACTGCAAGATGCTGGTCTGATCAATGAACAATCCCTTAGCAGAAGAAGTCTGAAGGCTCACGCTCTGCTCTTCATCAATGTGACACCAGCCTACCATTCTCCATGACTTTTTATAGATTGTACTCCTGATCATGTGTTTTCGTAAGTACATACCTCCCCCTTCACAGCTACCTGAACTCCTGGTACAGAACGAGAAAAAAAAAAACAACTAAAAATAGTGACTTCATCTTTAATTGCAGTAGAATAATCTAATATTTAAAATAATAAGAATAATAATTTTAGTACATTTATTAAATGGTAAAAAAATTTCCACATTAGGAATTTACAAAGTCACTATTGGCATAATTATAGGAACACCTAACAATTTTTGGTATAAATGTAATCCATTGCTTCTTGTTTTTCTGGATGTGGCACAGAGGAATAAACAATCTTTGAATTTTTCCTGAACACCCAACCCCTTAGTGGAAGCATCATGCTGTGGGAATTATTTCCTTCAGGAGTGATGGGGAAGCACAAAGTGGCACAAGGGAAGATGAAAATGTTAAATACAAGGCAATCCAAGAAAAGAAAAATGGACATAGAGGCTGCAAAAGACTTAATCCTTAACCTGAGGCAAGGATTGACAATTACTGGCTATAGATGCTCTCCACCCAGATGTTGTTCAGCAAAGAATGGGCAACAATGGCTGGATATATTTGATATTTGGTAGACAAATACCCACAAAGACTTGCAATTGTCACTGCAGCAAAAGATAGATCCATGAACTATTGATTCAGGGGAGCTAAATTTAAAATGCAAGCCATACATTTTTGTTTTTTTTATTTGTAAACAATCTTGAAGCCAATATGCTATGTTCCTTCAACTTCACATAATAAAGTACCATGTGTTGGCCTATGGTATTGAAGTCTGAAGTTATGTGACAATGCATGAAAAGGTTTAAGTGGAATAAATACTTTTGCGAGGTATTCTACATTTGTTTAACTACGAAAGGCACTCTCACGCTCATTTATCTGCATATGTATTTAATGACTGCATGTAATTGTCTAAAGAAATTTAAGCAGTTTCATTCACCTCCAATTAATGAGCTACTCTGCTCACAGAAAGTTTTATGTTTCAGACACCCAAAAATAGTTTCTGTGTATTGTGATTCTACACACAGTTCTCCCGACTGGCTGTTAGCACTGCAGGAAGATGGATGAAGAAAAATATTAGGCTTCCTCAAATGAATACCTTCACCAAAGTGCTCAGAATCTCATGTTGGGTGAATGTTTTAATATTCAGTGAGACAATCTGCAGGATCTTCAAAAATAATTAATGGAAACTGTACCCAAATGTTAGTAAAAACATACTTTCTGTGCTAGGAAGCAATAATAATCAGGTGATTAGCATAACAGAGGGATTGCTTATCCAGGTGCAAAAAAAAAACAAAAACGAAATCACTTCTGACCCTCAAGATAGAAACAGTAAAACAAAAGACTTTGAAAGTCTTGAGCAGCACAGTCAGACTCTACACCTTCTGTCCTGGTATCCCCTCTAAAAAAAAACAAGAAACTGAGCCTGTTTTGACCTCTTGCACCGTTTGGTTGTTCTTTAATGTTTCTGCAGAGAACAATGTGAAAAACTTCAAAAGATAACAGACATCAAGCTAGACATCAAGCTGATCAGATCATGACCGTGGAGGCTTGAGACTGCTACTTTGACCAAATCTGAATAATTATGTAAATGTTTTAGTGCTCTGTTTTTCACATACTTGCAAAAGGCAGAATCTCACTGTGGCACTTTGTGTGTAGAATAGAGTAAATTAACTGACAGCAATTCATACAAATCTGTACAAAAGTGCCTATATATATATATATATATATA
>CAEGAE010032389.1:0-26261 GCA_903067095.1 Girardinus metallicus | reverse complement strand
AAAAAAAAGGCTTGTTGACAGTAGTGGCCCTTATTCACAGAAATAGTACAGGAAATGGGCAGAGGGAGAAAGAAGGAAAGCATGAAACAAAAGCTTCAAGGTTTGCAGTACTCACAGAGAACTACACACCAACCACTGGTAAATATGTTCTAAAACGGAGCAGTACTTTTGAGTCAGAAGGCGTCATTAAATACAATGTTTTGATATTTAATGACATGACGGCTCTCTAGGTGTGCCTGGTGTCTGTGGCCTGGGGCTGCTGAGGTTGACTACACTTTACTGCTTCTGGGCGCTGTGTTGTACCTCTGGGTAACAGACGTGCGCACACGCCTACTCCAAACACACAAAATCCGATCAACGCAAACACATACAGTCACTCGCACACATAATCCAAAAGGCTGAATATCACACAGATACAGGATTTTATGTTCTACCTATCTTCTGACTATTTTGATTCCAAAAAAAAAAAAACAACCTTAGTTTAATAATTCAATCACACATTTAAGACGCCAGAGGCAATCAGCCTCTGCTAAGCTGTTGGCTTTACAGTGGACAGAAATTTTACAGTCAGTATAATTTAGTCTTTGATAGAAATTAAGAACTGCCATGAACTCCACCGTACATCTGAGGATCTTTGAGGGCAACGTGACAACATCTGCGAAAACATGAAACTGAACAAAATATACCAGTGAATCCACCCAGGAGTGGCTGAGAACGAAAATGAAAAGTCTTGGGCCAGGTCAGAACACAGAACTTGGTCTCGTTGACGTGACGTGAAGACACATGAAATGGGCTGGAAATGGAAGAAACTTCCCAAACATCTTGAGGTGAAAGTGAAGAGTGGGTCAGAATGGCTTCAGAAAGCACCTCACTGGACTTATCATAACCGAAGGTTGTGAGACGAGCTATTAGGGGATGGGGTGCCATCGGAGTTTTTTTTTTTTTTTTTTAATCACCTACAATCCAGTTTTGTTGGTTTCTTTTGTTTGATGTATAAAACTAATTCATTGTTGGTGCTCACCTGCAATCAAATCCTGTTTTTCACAAAAGCAAAGAAGTAAAATTTCTTTTAAAGCAACAATGTTGTTGTTTTTGTTTGTTTGTTTTTAAGTTTTGTATTGAAAACAGCTATTTATCTCCAAAAAAGTTGCATTTAGAGTCAACATGTACATAAAACCCCGTCTTCCATTGAAGAGTCTCACATTGTTGCATTTATGAACATGTATAAATACATTGCTCAAGTGGGGCATGCGATCTTTTTGATCCACGATTTTGGTTTAGAATGCAAACCTTATAATAACAGAACAGCTTGTGCTTCTCCGCTAGAGGTTAATGGACAGAACTCTGGGAAATGAGCTCTCTAAATAAAACTCATCCAAATCACAGAGCGCAGCTCAAGTTCACCGAGGACAATCCATCTCGATCAGCTTTTGCATCCGCTACGGGAGGACATGCACCAAAAAGACATCAGCTTGCAATTTAGGTATTATAAACCTTAAGTGAAAAATACATTAAATTTATTATCCGTCAGTAAAGCTCAAATGCCTGAAACATTTTTATTTAAAGGTCTTTGATTTTCTGGAAAGAGATTGAGCTTCCTACTGACTTTTACAGTCTGTTGCTATGCAATAAAAACATCTGCATCGATTATTGATTTAGAAACAGCATCCTGAAGCTGATTCCTCCCTGGTATAGTCGGATGCTGGTTTTGCTGTTTTCGAGAGTGCCTTGCCTGCACCTTAACCTCGAAAAAACAAAAACTTTTGCTATTATTCTGTTACTTTTTATATTTTAGCACATTATATATGGTGCTGTACCTCCAGTGTAACCCTAAGTGCCAAGAGCCATCTAAAATTTAAATGTGTTCTCAAACTTCCAAAAGGTCTCTTTACTTTTCTATAACCATTGGTCATTATAAGGCAGTTGTGAGATAGAAGTAACTTTAGTTGTAGCAAATATAAATTTAAGAGAAAAAATCATTTGAGAGAAAGAGAGGGTTGTCAGTTAGCGTGCAGTGAAAAATCTTTTCACATAAGAATCGTGATTCTCTTTTGCTTCGATTCAGAATTACATATGAAATGTCCCAAAGTAAAATAAAAAAAAGAACAGCACAAATTTGCTGTTTGAACAAGCCACAGCTTTACCAAGAAACGAAGTGAAACGTTGCTAGTTCCTTAACGAAAAACCACCAAAGTGGCACTAAGAGTTTCCTCTAATCATTAATGTGTAAAACTCCATAAATGTACAAAACACACTTTAATGTCTCAATTGTTGTTCTGCAATGCATAGCAGACTAGAGACGATCCGTAAGAATAATTGTTTTTAATCCAAAAACAATTTTGAATCAAATCATAGCCCCTGCAGTCAGAACTGAATTGATAAAATAAACAGTAATAATAAAATTACATGTTATAAAATTACATATAATATATATAATTGTCAAATTAGATTTTAGATGTCTGTTTATAAAGTAGAGGCTCTGTAAGTGTGATGTTGTCCATATCCCCACTCCTTGTCTCCCTGTAGAGTTTATGAAAAATTAGCTGCATCAAGCTATCTACTGTTTTATTACTCACCGAAAGGCGCTGTGAGAATAACAGACTATTGTTATCATCATCCATATGGCACTAAAGCTGATGTCATTTTCACAACATACATATTTTCAGATTTAGCTTGGCTTTAAATGAAACCCACTCTGTCTCACTCTTCCAACAATGACAACACTTTATCCTCCTGTCAGTTATTGCAAGTATATGTTGCAAAATAAAAGATTTGATCATCTAGACCCAGGACCACCGGGGGAGCCATCTCTACCTCTACAGAAACAATGTAGGCCCTGTATCGCAGACACAGCCGTTGCTGAGCAACAGGGTTGAATCTTTGGTGACCTATGAAGAGTCTTTAAAGCAACAATCAAAGCTTGCCTCACCTTGGTGAGACACACACACACATATATATATATGGAATGGATGGGTGGATAATGGGACATCCTCAGTGGATGTAAATGAAATTGTTGCACAAGAACATTTTCTTCTGTGAATCTTCTCTCAGGGATGCTTTAGTATAAATACAGATTTTGTGAGCTTATACGTTGTCCGTAAGGTAAAAGCTGAAAGTATGACCATGACCACTTGATACTGTGAAATACAAAAACATGCACATCTTGATTTAATTTTTTTTTCCTACTAATTATTGTTTCCAACAGAAACATTTTACAGTAAGAGAATCTAAAGTTTCAGCTGGTCTTTCATATTTTGTTGTTTGGCTTCGATGAGCTCAGTCCCGACAGCTAATTGAAAAAGAACACTACGTATCAATAAATTCATCATATTTATTATCAGATGTATTTTGGAATAACTGAGTTCAGCCACAATGACATGACTTCAGAATTCCTCAAACTTAGATTGTCATTAGATTTAGAAATAGCTTGGTACAAACCATAGCATGATTAGAATGTAAATTAGATTCTTGGTATGTCTGTAAATGTCATTTGTGCATTTTATAAAGCAGGTATTCATTTCACCGAGAGGGATTGCATATTCCTCAGCTGTAATTGAGGGTTATAATTCTCAGAATGATTAAATTACTCATAGGGTCTTTGTTGGGAGACTGCATCTGTCTCTTGTTCTGCAGTGTGGGGGGGGCAGGGGGATGTTGTGCGTGTGTGTGTGTGTGAATTAATTTCCCTGCGTGTCATGAATTGCACCACAGAAAACATGAAAACAGCTCAATTGTCTGAAATAAAATTGCTTCTTGAAACCCGCTTTGTTACATTTAAACAAGTTGCATTTACATTACAGTCAGTTAATATTAAAGATGATATCTTGTGCAGGAATATATCTTGATCATTTTCCAGTGGTGGCCAAGCAGGCAATGGCGTTAGCCTGTAAGAATTAGGGAAACAGACATTAAAAATTTATCATGCAAATAACCCGAACAGTGGCTTGTTTGTTTTTTTTTTTCCCAATTTGTCCCAGTAAGTTTTCCCTTGTGTTGAAATCCCAGTCTGACAGTCAGAATTGAGGCTGTTTGGCTGTCAGATGTGGCAAAAGTAGGATGTGGTTGTGTGAGCGCACTATGCTGATGTAGATGTGTTGGTGCCTGGTGGGAAAAACTGAAGCCTTCAGTCAGACTTTTCTTATACTCAGTCGCACGCTTAAAGTGCTCTGTAGAAGAAGTGGAAAAAAAAAGCATTCAGAAGGAGAAAGGGGAGCAGGTCTGCAGCGAGCTTGTAAATGGAAAACAGATGGCTGGAAGGAGACGAAGAAGAAGCACAAAGATGGAACTGAACTTTGCAAAAGGAATCTAAAGAAAATATTAGTTCACCAAGATGATCCACACATGAAATGTGTTGCTTTTTACTCAAGCACAGCCGTCAGGAAGCTTAAGACAGGTGCAGACTGTTCCAAATGACTGGCGTCTGCTGTTCTGTCTTTCATCATTAATCTCAACAGCGAAGTGATAAATTCCTTCCTGAAACTGCACCATTAATAACAAGGGGAGGATTTGCATGAACACCTGTTTCCCTTTCAACAGTGGAAAAGAGAGAAGGGTCTTATGGCCTCTTATCTGGAGACTCAGGGTTAAGAGGAGTGATGTTTCTTAATTAACCGTTATATGTCAATATAATGAGTTGTTGAAATACCTGCGTCATCAAGGCACTCTGTCAGGAGAGACACGGGAAGTCTTCATTTATTCGAATTGGATTCTTGGCCCTTTGGAAACCTTTGACAAACTGTTTCAACGAGATGTTTTGCTTTTTTTCTCTCTTTTTTTTTTATTATTCAGGGTTCGCTATCACTGAATTAAGTGAGATGTTGCCTCAAACTGGCTGCCTAATAAATATTAGGATTACTAGTCTATGACTGATGGGATACGTTTCCTAATTCACTGCCAGCAATCCAATTAATTAAGGACAGAAGAGGAGCAAAAAAATCTTCCTCTGGTTCCCTTGTAAAGCCACAGATAGCAGTAAAATAGCAGTGGCTCTCGACATTGGTTAGTTTATGACTTCATAAAATTGGAAAACTGATGATCTTTTTGTGACTTTTAAATTTGCTTGATGATTTTAAACTCTTAGTTGAGACAAACAAGATAGAAACACGTAGCGTCATGATGTGTGGGACCAAAATGCAACAGAATCCAGGAGGTGAATGATGACGTAAAAACATAACGATGGCAAAGAATAACTAAAACATAAGGCACAAATAATATATTGTCAGGTTCGAAACACCTTAGACATTATTAAACACACTGAAACAGAGAAGAGACAAGACACTGAATAACTTTGCACTCGCGAGGAGAGCAGCAAGAGACCAGGTTAGTTACAAGTCTCCTACCTACTCTAACCTGATTCCGCTGCTCTCCTCTCTCTTTATTCCTTAGGGTGGTCCCTAGTTACATCAAAGCTGTAACCTCTAAAGGTTGGGGGGCATTCAGGCCACAGCTTACTGACACCTCTGAATGTCTATGACAAACAATTGTAATACAGAATGAGGGGCCTCTTAACAAACAATTGTTAAACAGGATGGGGGCCTCTTAACAATTGTAAAACAGGATAAGGGGCCACTCCGAAACGTCTGCTCTGGTCTCGCATTCTTCTTTCTTTAGATGGTTCCTGTTGCATGGCATTTGCATAGAATACTCCAACTGCAATGTTTCTGTTGAAGAAGGCTCGTCACATAGTTCAAACATGAGTCACTACATATCTCTATTAAGTAAGTTCAAACCTAAATATTAAGATGTATTTAATACTAAGCATAATAGTAATACATGATGAATTATATACCATTTCCCTAACATATATCTGACAAAAATAATCAACCACTAAAAGCAAAGACAGAAACTAAGGCTATCAGAGTAAACAGGAAAGTGGGCAAGCAAACACAAAAAGCTCAAACAACTCAGGATCTGGACACACAGTCTGTTAAACAGTAAAGCTTCTCCGACCTCAGCTCTGACCCAGCCTGTTGTTTTTTTCCACAATGCACGAAGCGGCCGGCTGAGAATTTGACATCCACACAAACAAACTCATTGAATCGCCTTTGAATCGCAGTAACGGCGTGTGTTCTATAAAACGGGGGCCTGACTGGCATTTTTACAAGCTTGAGTAACGGCCTTTTCATGTCATAACTTCATTCAGTGGTTCTACTTTGAAATGAGCTGATGAGGGAAAACACCTATTGATTGAAAACTGCTCTTGGATAAGGTCATACATTTGAAACGAATGAGGTAGAGGAGTCGGGAGAGTGGGGCTGGCGGTGGGCTCAGCAATTTAATTACGCTCAAGGAGAGGTGAGAAAGGTGGCGATGGGACGGGGAGGCGTAATGTAACCTGTCATTAAACGTAAGGAGGAAGAAGAGAAAATGACTGCGCTTGTTTGAGCGATGGAAATCGAGGGGAGTGGAAATGCTAAAAAAAAAAAAAAGAGAGAGAAAGAAATGATTTCTACAAACAAACACTAGAAGACAAAGTACAGAAGAGTTTCCCTCAGCCTGTTTGTCTCACAACATCAGCAATGAATGGATGGTTTAAATAAAGTAAATTAAAGAGCCACAGCCAAAAGCAACGAGATTTCATTTAACTTAAAAACACAAGGACAAGAGGACAAGGTTCGTACTGTTGGAAGAATGCAGGACTCCTTTATAAAATGTGCTGTGGTCACTGTCGAGATGATTGCAAACCTACTTATGTTTTAAATAAACCGGGTTTGAAATGAGTATTCCTGTGCACATGTCTTTGAAATTTTAATAAAGGAACCAGAATGTCAGCTCTCACTTCTGCTTTCATTATCAGGGAAACATTTGAGTAACCCTGAGAAAATATAAGAGAGGCATGTTTTCTTTGCAATTAAGCTTTTACCTTGTCATTAATTAAGGCAGCGTGGAATAAGAACCTATTTTTTTTGACGCATAATTTGATATGCTCTGTTGAGAAAGCAACATTTTTATTACCATGTATCAAATTTGGTTAGACTGTCCCCATTCTGTCAAATTGACTTAACTTAAGCAAGAAATTAGAGGTTCGTTTAGAATATTTATTTATTTGCTTATTCTTTATGGGTTGAAATGACCTGAAACCTCATGGAAAGTATCAAAGTTCGCATTAGCCGCTTTCGTCAGGTGAACCTGGTTTGACTCCCTTTCTGGTGACAGAACTGCCTAATTATTCGTGGCATAGATTCAGCAAACTTCCAGAAACATCTCTCGGAGATTTGAATCCATATTTACTTCCAGGGATCACAGAATCCGCACTGAGTTGTTAGCTTGCATGTTCATGATGCAGATCTCCCACTTCCACCTCACTGAGCACTGCAAAGGTGCTCCACTGGACGGAGACGTGGCGACTGCGGAGGCCGACGGGGTCATGGTCGTGTCCAACAGTCTAGTTTGAGATGATTTGCCCACAGCGATATTGTTTTGGTCCATAAAATTAGTGGCTCAAAGGACACATCATGTGTAAATCTCAGAATTGAGCAGTAACTAGTTACATTTACTCAATTACATTTACTTTAGCAACTTAAAAAAAACAAAAAGGTACTTTTAGGACAATTTTTTTTACTCTGCTGCACTTTTTACTTTTGCTTGAGTAATTTCCTTACAAAGTATTGCTATTTATAATTGAGTAGCATCTCTGGACAAAGCCACACACCTGCAGTTTTTGTTAAAGTTTCACGACTTTAATTGATTTGGGAATTTTTTTTCTTTTGCCTGATTATTTTATTTTTTGTCACTTATATTGTCATTTTCGTCCTTGAAATACCAAACTTTCCGCTTAACTTTATATTTTGGAGGCGCAATGTAACCTGTCATTAAATGAAAGTAGGACGACGTGAAAATTATTGTGCTGTGTGAAGGATGGACATCAGATGGCGTGGAACTGTTATCGTTGATCAAATGATAGATCATTTGATCAATCAAAGGACAGATATAATAAAGGAGGGACAATTCACAAAAACTGACACGTGCTGTAGTGTTTTGATGGAAGTAGCCATCAGAAGAGAAGGATGTTGTTAGCAACAGCTCTCAAGTGGGATGTGGTTCTTAAGCAGTACCCAATTGGTGTACAGTATGTGCGTGAAACAATAATATGCTCCCACATCGTCACACCCAAAACATGATAAGGGTGATTAAAACCAAGAAACATCCATGCTTTCCTATTGCTTAAACTCAGACTTGCCCGTTTAAATTATAGTTTAATCCGACTTGGCAGCATTTTTCCAGTCTGTAACTGTCCGTTTTTAATAACCTTGTGTAAATAGTTTTTTCTGTTCAATGATAAAAGAAGTGGAACCCGGTGTGGTTACTCTGCTGCCGCAGATCAGAGATGATTTTTTTTTTTTTTTTTTTTTTTTTCTGCACGTCTTGGTTGTAACCAGTTGTTATATGAGCTATTTGCCTTTCTATAATTTTGAACCAGTCTGCCAATTCTCTTCTGACCTCTGACATCGGCAGTTTTTGGTCCATGTGGCTGCTGCTCGCTGGATATTTTCTCTTTTCTTACAAAGAAGAACTTTATGGTCACGATTCAAAACTCAGATTCCCCGGTCAGTCATTCACAGCATCACATGGTTGCACAGAAACTTGTCATCCAGGGGTCAGCACACAGCATGGGGGCAAGCTTTTAACTAGGCATGTTTCTGCTAACTATGAACTGTAAGTTTACTTTCAGCATTCCAGTGACCGTCTCACTTGCAGTTTGCATTTTCAAAGCAGTTACTCGTTCAAAGGTCTAAAAAGATTGTCCATGATTTCTTTTTCTTTAGTTTATTTTTTTTTTATAAAAAATGAAGAAACTGGTGCAGTATTTATATTTCTTCTTGCTTGGACTCATCACTTTTGGCAGTTCTACCTTGGTCTCGCTAAAAACAAATCAGGTTCTTCCCCTTTCATTTCATCAAACGATTCTTCATCCACCCACCTCTTTTAAAAATGCATATGAAAGTAAAATTTATTTACAAGTTTTAGTGAATGTAAATTTTTCTGTCCTGACACAGAAACTCACTTGAAACAATTTTTGCTCGTCGGTCCCAAATCTGTTATTACTTTACAAAACCACAAAGCGCTGTAACAGACAAACTGTTTTCCGGATATGTTACTCACTGCGACTAAATTACAATGCCAACTGGATCTCAGGACAGTCCTGGTTGGCTCCGTCACTGAAAAAAAACTGTCATGCTGTGTCCTTTACTTTTTAAAATAGGTTTATACCTCAGTAAATGAACAATAAGGATCTTGTCAAAAAAAAACAATGTGTGGTTACAAATGGAGAAATCAAATTATTTCTATATGTTTTATGCATGTTTGAGTCTATCAGCCAGGACGGTAGACCTTAGATCAAATGCAAAACAGCTGCAGATGTCTTTAGTAAAAGTTTAAGAAGTTATTTGCCATTGTGGACAGGTCCTGTAAACTAGTGTTTTGGAACAAAGCTTACAGCAAGAAGAAAAACAAAGTCTAAGTCACTGTCAATAAAACACTTTTAAAACTAGTTAGACCAAAGTGCTACACAATAAAACGAAAACAACCAAGAAATGACCAAAACATACTTTTCTTCTGAAACCATGTTTTGAGGAATCTGTTTCTGCATCGGTAGGCTCTGCAGGACAGCGTGAGCCACTCCTAATGTTCAGCAACTGTTGTCTGGTTGTAAGACATCCGAGAGTATCGGGGAAGCAGACCCCGTTGCTCTTGCTGAAATATTTTGGTATAAAATGAATCTACATAGACAGAAATCAGAGTCTTATAAACAGTTGATAAAATTATTGCCAATGAAGTCTGGGGGATGGTGATGGTCACGGTTTCTCGTCCTGTCAACAGTCGTAGGGCAGCGACAAACAGCAAATGGGTGAGTAATCTAGAACCCAAACAAGGAAATCTAAAAGTCTAAATGAGCAAAAGTAGAAACATCAATCTGCTGTTTTCTCTTTTAGTCTCTTGAAGAGAAACAGATTCTTTGTCGGACTAGGAAATGTATTACAAGTAGCAGAGGACTCAAGTTTGTCCAATAGTCTCAGTTTTGTCTTTATTCACGTTAAGGAGCTTTGAATTAGGTGTGACGGCTGCATAAAGAAAACAAGAAATATGTGTGTTTAATCTTCCCTCCACAAAAAAAAAATGTAACATGTAGCAAAAATGAAAGCATATTTGTTGGGCACCTAAAGAAATCAGCTAAATGTAACCGTATTTAAAAGTGCCTTAACTAAACACACAAGGTGATGAGTGTGGAGAAGCGATGTGGATGTGTTACGCTGCAGTGATCCCATAGACTTTGGTTTTAAGACTAGACAGGGTTTTTTTTCTGTCATCAGCTTAACAACGAAAATAAATCTTTTGTGGTTTAAGTGTCAGTCCCGATGGAATCATAAAACAAAAGGCTTGTGGCTACAGACGGAGTAGTCATAAGAAACAGAGATGGTCCATTATTTTAAAAGTAGCACTTTTAAAATGTAAGTCTAGTTCTCTTCAGAACTAGGTTTACATTTTTTTAAACTTATTAAAAAGCTGTATTGATACTAATGCCATAGCACTGAAATTAGTGTTGATCACTGGCCTTTATCTCAGATTCACCCAAGATATTTTCTTCCTAATCCAAGTACGGTGCACTCATTTTTTGGAGCCTTGCCAAAACTTGTTTTGCTCCTTTTGCTGTTTTTCATGTTCCCAGCATTTCTCTGATCCTTCTTATGAAGCTGCGTGAAACTTGCCAGCCCCGTTATGAAGTATCCTGCTTGTTGCTGGTGAACCTGTTATGGTCATCTGTTCTTTATTCAGTTAAATTCAAGTTATGCATTCCCGTTGATTCCAGTTTATCAAACAGTGCATTCACTCCTCCTGGACAGTAGACAATCATGCATGTGGTGACAGTGGAGATGAAATCTCTCCTTTAACAGGAAGAAACCTCCAGCAGAACCAGATCCTGTCCGCTACTGTCCAGAGACAGTAGCAGACGAAGAAAGTAGCAGAGTGAGAAAAGGTTTGTCCTCCAGTAGCTTAACCACAGACAGTTCATTAATTCTCTGTCAAACCAATGAAACCTAAATTAGATTTTTCTTTTCCTTTTATTTTTCTTCTTTTTTTTTTTTACTGTCAATTTATTCAATATGCAAATCTCATTGATGGTTTTTCAAAATTGCTGGCCATACTTGGAAAGAAAGTGTGAAACAAAAAGTTCAAATTCCTTCTTCAAAGCATGAAAACGGATGGAAGGTAATGACTTCAGGTCAGTCCTGTCTGTATTTTATAACATCAAAGCTTCCTGCTCTTCATAGAGATGTAAACTGCATCCGCGCAGAAAAAAAATGATTAAGCAAAACATATTTATTATGCAATTTCAAGTCCTTTTTTTTTTTTTTTTTTTTTTTTGCAATGGTAACATTTTGTGCTGCGAACACATGTAGCTGTTGCATGCTGTGTCATCAGACTGATTAAGTTTTGCCAGCACGGCGTGGGCGGGTTCCCCATTTCTTCCATCTAGTGCCCACTCTGACTTTACAGATTCTTGTTGCTCCTAAGCTGAAGCTTTTAACGACAGGCTCCCTGACAGCGGATTGCAGGGGAGCCTTTACGTGCAAAGTGGTGGCCAAGTTAAAGTATAGGAGAACGGACGACATGCTATGTGTGTGGGTACGGCCGCTTCGTGACAGAATAGACGCATCGATGCGAATGTTTGTGGCAGATTTCAGATCCAATCACAAACAGGGGCGGCTTACCAAGAAGAGTAGACAACAAGAAAGGAGTCATAAATATTAGGTCATAAAAAAAAAAACTCTCTCAAACAACGTTGATATTCTGACATTTAGAAAATTGAGGTAATTTCCGTAATCCTAACAGACTTGAAACAGGAAAGGTTCAGTCTGATTTTTTTCTTTTTTTATCAGAAAGTGAGGCATGTGCTCTTTTATCCATTTTTCCAACTGCAAAAAAAAAAAAAAAAAAAAAAAGCTTTTTGTTGTGTGGTACCAAACTGCAATTTGTATGTTTAAGGGGCAAAATGATAACATAATGAGACAGAAATAACCAACTTGGTTGATTTATATGACTATTTAATGTGAAATATAAAAAACAAAAACATCGACGGATCTGGATGGCACAGCCTGACAGCATGGTGTACCCGGAGATAAGCAGTGAAAAACAGGTTTCAAAGGGTAAACAGTCTGTTATCAGCCAGTTCTTAGAAGAAACAGGCGCCATTTATGTCCACAGATACTGGTGGAGAGAGGTTGGGCTAAATGCAGCGTTTCTACCGGATGCTAGAGAGGATTTTCTACATGTTCGTACAGCACTTATCTGAATATCAAAACACTATAACAACTAACCCCGAGTTTATCTAATTGAATTATAAACATTATCGATATCAGGTCCTTTCAGCTTGTCACCAATAGTTCTCCAGTTCACAGATGTACTGTATTTTAATCATTAAATATTTCCACATCACCCGGGAGAAATCTCAGTACGAAGCAAAATCTCTTTTTTTTTTTTTATATATATATATATTTTTTTATTAAAACCCATCACTCCTGAGACGCTCCGGGGTATTTTTCCACTACTCTTCCTTTAGGTTTCAAAGCAGCAAAAAAAAGCATTAGTGAACTGTTCAATAGAATCAGGCTCTTTGGTCCCTAAAGGAACAGCTAATGGCTTGTGATCCCTCTCGAGAGCCGCCTAAACTTTACAGACTAAAGCTTCTATGTCAGATCATTACTGAGCCACAATTACTTGCGTAGCGTTACACACGCCATCCCTTTTTTTTTTTTTTTTTTTTAAAAAAAGCATATTATAAAGCCAGTCGCACACCTGATGAAGCTTGAATGCAACAGACACTCCCAGTTCGAATCATGCTTCCTTTCATCCCACATGTGTAACTACTGTCTCCACTCCGGCTTTGTGAAACGCCACAGGAGTGAGGCGTAGATGCCGCGCATGAATGCCTCACTGGTGGATCATTATTAATTATCTTCAGGTAGAATTACCAGACTGACGCAACACTGAAATGGGAATTTCACACTTTGCCATCACACTGGGTTTCTGGAGATTTTACCACTCTGTGCAGGTAGTTGATAAGGACACATTTTTGCTTGGCAACTGACGTGGCAGTAGCTGTTGGGGGTGAGGGGGGGGAGGGGGGCTTCCGTGTGAATTTACAGTGACTCCGATTTTCCAGTAACCGTTATAAAGATGTATCACCACTTTTCAACACACAACAAATATGTCTTGAAAAACTGATTGGCATCACCTTTCATGTGTTCACCATCTTTTTTGCATGTCTCCACTGTTTTTGTTTTTTTGTTGGGTTTTTTTTTTGATGAATTATCTTTGAGGTCTTTGACATCACACCAACCTGCAGCTCTCAAAGAGATTCAAGTCTGAAGTCCTCTCCAAATATTTCTTTGAGTCAGAAGAAACATGTTATAAAATTAAACGTTTTACAACATCCGGGCTATGGATAAGTCTATGGATGAACACTATATTTTAAACAGCAGATACTTTTAATGATGACCGGGAACATCAGATGTGAATATCTTGAAAGAACATTTCACCTCCTAACTTTTAACGTCCCCAACCTTTCCCCCTCCTGTACGCAAGAACATGATATGTTTCAAGTCTGCAGCATCTGCAGTTTCCATATTTACCAGAGCCAGAGGAAGCCAAAACAGGATGAAAGCAGAAAACCAGGTTAGAGGGCTGTTAAAAAAGTCAGAACCGCTCCCCAACCCCCCAAAAAAGACAAAAAAAAATTCCTTTTGCCTTATTGCAGCATTGTTTTCTGTTTTTTAATATTTTTCTTGTCGACTATAATAATTTCTTTTAGCTTCCCCTTTCATTTCATCAAGTTTTATGAAATTACTTTTGATTGACTACGATTTATTTATTTTTTTAAACTTTTGGTGATATCTGTACCCAAAAAAAAACCTGATTACCGGTAACGAATGGTTAATCTTTGTCACTAGTCCTTGTAACAAATCTGTTTTCTGACTCTATTTAAGCGTCTTCATATCCAAAATCAAAGCAGCACTAAGAGAAATACTACAGATAAGCATAATAATCCATTTTTATTTTCTGTTTTAAAAGCAACAAATATTTATGAGTAAAAGCAATAAGATTATGTTTGTTTTTTTTGTTTTTTTTTTCCCACTCTTTGGTATTTCACAACAATAATAAAAAGACACTGAAGACGCCTGATAATTCATTCATGAAATTATAATTGTTATTGTTAGAACCAACATTTATTTGGCCATAAACCATTTTCAAAAATAGTTCTCTGTTCAGTAGCGACCCTCTTTGAAGCACCTCTTAATACCCTCTCAGCCGGTGTTGTATCTCTGTCGCAAATATCTTAGCAGACGTCAGTGGTCTCTATTTGACTACAGATGAGTTACTGCTGCCTGTGAGTTAATGTTGCATCCAAGCGTCTGATATGAACAACAATAACAGCCGGTGTTGTATTAAGAAATTCGCTGCACAAAAGTAATAATTCTCTGAAAGGAAAGTAGCAATTCAGTCCAGCGGCACTAATTAACACACACCTCCGCGAACGCTGCGCGATTTGTTCAAGACGTCTCTGAGGCCTTGAATATTTGTTGTTATTAATAAAACGTAATCATCCTTTTTGATTCACAACCGCATTGGAGTGTCTTGTAGACCCTGTCAGCAAGGCGTCCTCACCGTCCAAATGAAACTTCTGATGCCGTAACCCTGCGGTTTCCGAGGGAATAATTAAATATGCTGATGTGACGGGTTGTCACGCTGTGGAGCATCTAAAAGCAGCAGGAGGCGGTCATATGAACTCGCTTAATGAAGTTCACGTTCTGATAGTCTAGTGATGGTAAAGACAATGTTTATAACAAGACCTTATTTAAAAAAAACAAAAAAAAACAACAAAAAGCAGGTTTCTTTCTTCGGGTTTGACGTTCAAAGGGACCGTGGAACTAATGCTCAGGACCACTTTAAAGATTAGAAATAAAGTCTAGCTCCCGGCCGGAGGAGGAAAGAAAAAAAAGAAAGAAATGACAGAAAAGGGAAAATAAACTTTCTGCTTTCTGTTTACCGATTACTGAAAAATGATCTGTTTACTTGACCCAGTTAAGATTTCGGAGCGACAGCACGGTAGATGGAGACGCAGCAGGCGGAGAAGCTGGATCACACAGAGGACCTGGGGAGGAATGACAGGGATCCCTCTGGTCGACTTCTCCTGGATTTCTATCCAGGTTCTGTCCCCGTTTCACTCAAATCAGAGCTTTGATAGTCAGGTTGGGAGACAAAAGCTCCACTAAAGCAACAACTCATTTCACAGCCACTTTGAACAGGGAACAGATAAGGCACATCCATCTGAGCAGCGCTGTTCGTGCTCAAAGCCATTCGAGGTGATTAACAGTGGCAAATAATCACAGTAAATTGAATACTTTGAATTCCATTCAGATGTGGGAGTTGCACAAAGATAAGTTGTAAAAATTCTAAATTAAAGCCAATTAAGAGCCAAGAATTGATCATATAACACTGACAGAATCTAATATTTGAACTCCTTATTTAGAGAAGCCAGTGTTATTTTTAGAGCCAAATCTGGCCCGCTGTGGGTTTTTATGTGGCTCTCCGGAGTGCAGAGGGCCACAGAAACAGAGCTTCTAAGACGGCACTTATCTTCTTGAACATTATTTTGTCAATCAAATGAAATCGGTTTTCATCTGTATCCTGCCAAATTACTTCGCTCTGAAAGGATATTCTGTATTAAATCACGAGAAATACTAATCAAATTTTGAAACAGCTATTTATTGTTTGTTTTTTTTTTTTCAAAGTTTGTTAACGGGTAATTAAATCAGTCGTGTTGCCACAATCGGACCTTTATTGCCCAAAATGAAAGTGAGCTTGACACTCCTGCCCAAGAGGATTTTCGATTCTATGTCAGAGTATCTACATATTAATGTCTAATATATTTTTTCCCTGTAAAAGAAGGTGTTTTGATTGCAGACAGAATGGTTTCCTTTTCCTCAAGCTTGAATAACCATGTTTTGTCGTTTAAGTGTTTTTGTCAGTAGATTTTGTGAATCCAGCTTGAGGATTTATTAAGCAATTAAAACCTGTTGAATAAGAAAAGCTAAAGCTATCATAGACAAAACGTCTGAGAGATGTAATAAGTAGAAAAAAAAAAAATATATATATATATACATATATAAATATATTCATTATTCCTTTGGCTGAGGAGCTTTGACACTTTCATTTAGTGGGATGTGACTGACTGTGAATTAAAAGCTAAAGTAAGTTAGTTAGCCTGAATTGTATTATTAAAATCAAGGGCAAGTTTTTTATTAGTGCGACTCCATCGAGCACCTCGTGTGGCTTCATTTACTCCAAACAAACAATTACAAAGAACATCTTTGCATTATGGCTTTTCTAATGAATGTGATTCTTCTTAAACTCAGGCATAGTGCCATTCATTTTATTCAGCCCAGTCTCACAGACACTCCTGGATATAATGTGGACTTTATTTGTTAAAACAGCACAGAGACAGTTTCATGAGCAAATTGATTTTTCGATACTATCAGGTCAATGTCTGTTAGGTACTGGTCAATGTCCCCTTTAATGGCTTATGTAAATGAGTATTCTGAATCTACTGATAATTCTTTTTTCACCAAAGAAACACTTATCTATAAAAGAAACACTATTGCCTTATAATAGCTTCCATGTCCTCAGAGACTTTGGAATGTATTACGCACAGTCTTCTTCGTTTGTCATCCATTGGCGTTGTTTTTGATGATGTACATTAAGTTTTTGCTGTCTAAAGCTCAAGCTTGGCAAATACGTATTTTGGCAACTGTTTTATGTAAAGAGTGAGATTATATTTTTGTCGGATGAGTCTTAGTGAGAATAAGACGAGAATTATCTGTGTTCTTATCGTGAAAGCGTTCTTACTCTCTATATCTTTGGCAAAAAAAAAAAAAAAACACATATTTTGACCTCCATCCATTTTGCTCCTCATTCAGGCACTTTGTTCTGTTATTCTTCCAGACAACTCAAGCTGTGGCTCTGAAAGGTGTGCATGTTAATGCAACATGATGAAAACACGGATAAATTATTTCACAACTTTGTCCATCTTAACGTTTATCCTGCACAATTCAAGTGAAAACGAATTAATTACAGAAAAAAACATGATATAAAAGCTGCAATAACTTCATCAAATAGGGTGCACAACCTTAAACTAAGTTTTTTATGCTCAGTTTTAGCCTTCAGTTTAGATTTACACCTGCCATCAGTTATAGATAATTTGATTAACTCTGGATAAATTTCAGCGGCCCTTTATTTTCTTGATTTGTGCATCCCATGAAAAGCACCTCATTTTATAAAGCAATCAAGGAGGAAAAGCGTAAACAGAAACGCCACATTATTATCCAAACATTGTGGTACAGTGAATGCTGCCACCAATACCCGGATAAAATATGGGTCAAATGATGAGCCTGGTGCAGGCAACAGCAGTGTTGAAGAAGCTGGTGGTGTTTTACACACAACAGCAAAATCAAGTTTGGACAAAGAAAATGATTCGATTTGACAGACTTGAAAAACATAGACGCCTCCCTAAACTCTTCAAAAAAAGTTTCGCCGTAGTTCCTTTAGATCTAATGACGTGTTCTGATGTTCCTTTTCTTTAGAAGCAGAATTTTATTTTTGTTTTCTACGCCGATGATGTTATGGCTAGTTCCAAATAACAGTCAAATTCTGCTCA
The DNA here is from genome assembly GCA_903067095.1 of Girardinus metallicus. NCBI lineage: Eukaryota > Metazoa > Chordata > Actinopteri > Cyprinodontiformes > Poeciliidae > Girardinus > Girardinus metallicus. Next base: position 8,548 of record CAEGAE010032389.1, on the reverse strand, counting down.
AGAGATTCAGATGCCTGTTAGAAAAATGAAGATGAGGAGGGATTTTTTTAAAATTGATTCTATCATTGTAGTTGTGTTTTCATCTACGTTTTTTATGCACATTTTTGAAGAATCACAGTAGAAACAACTGACGGAAACAGTAAAATAAAAAAATTAAAAAAACATCCTCAAAGTTGGGGGAAAAAAAAGAAAAAAGGGGCGAAGGTAGCACCTTGCACAGCAACAGTTCGGTTAAGGTGGTTAGCTGTTCTTTAATATCACTAAGGTTTTTTTTACAAGTTACTCTGAGTCTTACAAGTTTTTACGTTCCTTCATGACCGCAACTTTCTTCTCAGCAGGAAACTACAGTCTATATCTCAATGCAAGTCTTCCGCAATTATACAGCAAGCCACTAAACGTAATCAGAGCTACATAAAACTTTTTTTTTCTAAGACCAACAATAATTGGGAACCCTCAGGACTCCACAAGTGAACCTTCTCTCTAGTGGAGGTTCACCTTCAGGTGCTGTGAGCTGGAAGAAAAGAAAGTTGTGTGTTGCTTCAAAAGATAACGAATCCTCAAGAAATCATTAGTTAAAAAATATTTTTCATGCAGATCTCTGATGAGGCCTCGTCTGCCTCTCAGCACTCTGCTGTATGACGATGAACTGAATGAAATTAGGAAAATAACTAGGTTGCAGGATCCACAACAACACGGCTGTGATTAGTGACTGCTGTGCTGAAGAACATGGGTTTGGTGGGTGTCACTGAAAGAGTACGTCAAATATTGCTGTGTGCGAGACGCAGCGTCGGAAATAAACCATAAATAAAAGGAGGACGACTCATTTCCATTTCCAACATATCTAAACAAATAGTGGATTAATGGATTTAAATTTTTGAGGGGGTTGTTTATTTTATTGTTTTACATTAATTAAGGATAAAGCCATGTTTTCACAGTCTGTGTCAGTCTGACATCAGCAGCCAGGATCGTCTGTCGTTGTACAACGGCGTCGTATTTCAGTGGAAGGTTTCCCTCCTGATGGACAGATAGATTGATTGTTTCCAGACCAGTTTTGAGGAAACCATAATCTGCACCTCAACGGTTCTGTAGTTAATGGGTGTATTTGTTTCACAGATGTGCAGAATGCTGGGACTGGTACAAATTCACAAACTACAGCATAAAATAAGTGAATAAATACAAAGATGATATTTGTTGTATCATTATTAAAGTCAACAGAGAACCAAAGACAACGGCACCTTACAGGGATGGCTAATACTCATCGTTGTATTAAACTCCTTCCAGATGTTATGTTAAAGTGGTTTGAAATTAAAGAAGCAAAGTATGAATTACTTGAAAAAAAAAATAAAAAAATTAGTTAGACTACTGTGGGCAAATTGTTGTGAGAACGTCAAACTGTGTTGCTCACTCTATACATCGAAAAATGCAACAACGAGTCCTCTGTCTTTATCAAGACAGAGGACTCGAAGCACTTCACACGGCATTCAGTCATTCACCCATTAATACACACATTCACACACTGATGGTGGTAAAATATGACGTAGCCACAGTTGCCCCGAGGCCTTACAATCAGCGCCACCAAGGACACAACAATTGAGATGGACGGAACAGGGATTTGAACCAGCAACTCGAGCTGAGCCGCTATCGCCCCGGTGAATAATAATGCTGATAAAGCTGTTCCAAAAGTGCAGGTATATATAGCTTAGTTTCTATCTGTTGTTTTTTCGGGGGTGTGTGTTTTTTTGTTGTTGTTTTTTTCTAAAACGAAATGTTAAAAATATAATAATAAAAAAAGATATTGCTGGGAAGATGTAATAAGGATAGCAAAATACTGAATGCGTCTATATTTTTCTAAGTAAATATATTTCTTTTAAAGTCTATTAAAATAAATTTCACTCTAGCTGTTGGCAGCTATTCAAGTGATCCAACAACCGCTGAAAATCTGTCAGTATTTAGAAAACATTCAGGCGGCATAAGACTGCCAGCTATTATTGCCTGGATTTCATTTCTGAATGTCTTGATGCTCCAGTGAATAATTTTGGTGGCCATAATTCGAAACATAATTTCTCTATAAACCGGTCATGATCAGTTTCCCCCTAGCAGGATTTGCTGACAGCGGAGTCGTACATTAATCAGGGAAGCCGAGGATCACTCACAGAGAAGCTCAGGAAATGTGGTATGACAGTTCTTCCATGAATAGAATGATGGATTAGCAACCTGCTCAAGGTGTACCCCACCCATCACCCAATGACCTCTGGAGATATACACCCACCTTACAGCCCCCAACCCCGCAGGGATCAGCACTATAGACAATGAATGGATGGGCTGAATAAGTAATGCGCCTAAAGCAATGGCTGCAGATCTCTGAAGGAAGACATTCAGATTCAGATGAAAGAATGTGTCTTACAGTTGAAGACTGTAGGAATGTAAAGTCATGTGAGGAAAAAGAAACAAACACAAAAACAAAAAAAAACCCGCATACTATCTAGTTCTTTGCTTCTGGAGTTTCCACGCGCCTCGCAGTGCTGTTTTCCTTTTTATGTTCTGAATCATAGAGCTATTACTACATCTCCCCGGGGACAGACAAGATATTTTCTCTATCATATTCACAAATGTTAACGGTCTCTCTGTTGCGTTTGGTTAGGAGTCTGAGTTGATTTGGTCAGACTGATACAATCGGCCGCCTCAGCACATTTCTTCATGTTTCAATAACGCTGACAGTCTCATGTTGAGAAACAGAACCTCAGGATTACGAAGCCTCAGTATTACAGTATAAGTTTTTTTTATTTATTTATTTATTTATTTTTTCTTTACCTTGGCTAAAATAGCTTAGGATTAAACCAGGAGCTATTACCGTATATAACTGAAATCTTTATTCGAGGTCTGATTAGCCATTAGCTTTCAAGTTCTCTGTACTTCCTGTTTACTGCTGGTAAGATAGTGACTAGTTACAGCTACTTCGGAGAATCCCACTTACTTAAACCACCCCTTTGGAGTCTGTATGATTAGTTTTTTTTCTTTACTTTTTCTTCCACAACTATAAAGTCTGCCGCCGGGATGCTAACTATTGTGACACAATAAAAAGCACAAATTCAGCATTATTTTCCTATCTGATGGAAACGCGTCTAAATGAACTGCAAGTGCAGCGAAAGCAGATTAGAAGAGGATTTCCGTGCTCCCTGCCAAATAGCATAACACTAAAAGGACGTGACCAGCGCGTCCTCTGTTAAGGCAGTATTCCGCCCCAGGGTGAATGAGTGAAAGGAAGGGGATGGTGGTCTAAGAAGGTCAAAGTCAGGAAAAAAAAAAAAAAAAAAAAACAGAATGGGAGATGCAACTAAACTTAAATGTGCCCTTCAATGCCCAGACTGTTGCCTGGGGCAAAGAGGTATTGGTGGAATGTGACAGCAAGGTGAAGGTGAAGAGAAAAGGCCAGTGAATGGTGTCAGCAGGAAACCAGTCCTCAGGGAGACGCCATGCTCTATGGGGTAGCTCGAGTGTCTAGCAATCAAATGGACCATGACCTGTTTCAAGTACCGTCTGCTGAGTACAAAATTCAGCTTAGAGAATGACCACAGGGCTCTGCAATGGCTAGGAAGCATGAAGCTCTTAAAATAACTGCTGGCTGCTGTCAGTGCAGATACATAGCTTCATATCGGGTCTCGAGTGGCGTTGTTTTACAGCTGGAGTACACGGCTTCTTGTCAAACACACCCGAAAAACCCCGCTACACCCTCGCTGCTGTATATCATCTAAACTTTCTCTGCAGTAGAGTAGCTAATTAGAAAGAAACGGCACTTCATATTGATCGTTCTGCAACACATTGTGAGGGTGGGTGCTTCGTGTTGACAGGGAAAATTGCATGGTGAGATTAACTGAATCCATTACAGAGCAGCCACAATTTTCCTAGCATTTTTTTTTTTTTTTTTTTTTTTTGTTAACTCGTACAGATTAAAGTTCATGTTCTGTGTGAATTAATCCTTACCAAACACCAGATGATTATTGAAGCATTTCTCTTTCTTTTTGTCAGGGAGATTGCACAGTGCTTGATTTTATTTTCACTTCAATGCATCGCGGATCAGTAAATTCACCTAGCGAACTGTGGTGATCGCTCCTTTCTGTGGATTCTTCTGGAATAAAATCACATTCATACATTTAGGGAAATTGTGTGTGTGTGTGGGGAGGGGGGGCAATGTATGACAGATAAAGAAATAAAAACTGAATCTAAGATAAATAGATCCTGCTGCTGTAATTATTTTTTACAAGACAAACTGATTTTTATTATTATTAAGAAGAAGAAGAAGAAGCAGTGCAAATACAAAGCTGGCATCAGACCATGTTTAATATCCTGCGTCCTATAAAATATTTAACTTCTTTTGGTGTTATTGGACAAGAAGATATTATTTACAGCCAGTTATATATAATCCACTAAGTACACAGTACGCCAAATTTAGGTTCGGTTATTTACAGGCTACTTCACAACTTATTCAGATTGAATTGATCATAAAATGCCAAGATATAAAGAAAATACAACCTTTAGTTGCTGGAACTGCAGGAAAATCCTAACCTGAGCAAGCATGCAGAGGAACAACAACCTCTAACAAGATGAAACCTCAAGCAGAGTCAGGAGGAACAGCTGAGAGAGAAGCTGAGAAATAAAAATAAAAAAATGTCTTGCAATTTAAATAAAAGGCAAGGAGAACTGACAAGAGATGACGGGAGCAGCGTCTCCGCTTTTGGCTCTGTGTTTAAACGTGACACTGCTTACCTTCTACGAAACAAAGGTGGAAAAAAAAAAAATCTAAAGTGACACAGGTCAGTTAACAACAGTAATTGCATCAACAATACGAAGCAAATGAAATGCAGAAACAAAAGAAAAGCAATAGTCCAGGAGCACATTCTACAGTATAGAGAGTAAAAGGTAATGCTGAGACTCTGCTGAAATGTTAGAAGAACCATCTATAGAGCAACAGAACAGTCAGTGCAACATGTTAGATCTAGATTTACCTGAAATGAACTATTTCAGAAATGCAGCCAATGCACTGGCTGTTCTTTTTTTGTTTGTTTGTTTGTTTGTTTTTTACCGACCACATAAAACAAATTTATATCTGTTTTGGGGTTTGTATAAGAACCATCTCCACGGTTAGCAAATACTATGTTCTATTATGTGCTTTGTAAGTAATTGTCTAACCTTTTTGCCCCCCTCTCTCTGGTCTTCTGCTCTTTTCTACTGTAAAACCGTTAATTGGTCTGGACTAATTTCTCAGCTGAAGCCTTTATGTTCAGTGTCTGAGTGCCAGATTTGCTCAGGCTAATGGTTTATACCGCTAAGGTTTTGTATGAAGTGTTTTTAGTTGCACATTTGTGTAAAGGGTCACTGCCTGGCCCTTTAACGTGTGTCTTATTAGTCATCGAGTCAGGCTGTGTGGACGCTAATGTTGCACAAAAGATTTGGCAAGTGCCACAGACCATTCCACAAGGCAGTCGATAAAGATGACGATTGTTTGTTTTTTTGTTTGTTTGTTTTGCATTTCTTCACTGCAAATACTTTGTGATTTTCACGACTCACTCTCTAATTGTATTCTCCATGGTAAGTTAGATTGACATTTATATGCTAATATTTATTCCGACGTCGCTATTTTCGCAGCTTTGGAAAGCTTCGGCGTTCTGGTTTTGTAGCCGTCAGGTTTCTCAGCTGGAATAAACAGAGTATTGTCCGAGCTATTTTCACCTGTGCTCCCTTCTGATTGCTATTTGAATACGGAGATGTGACTGATTATTCTTCCATAAAGACCGTACGCACGCGCACGCATGTTCGCTCATCTCCAAATGAATGATCTGCGGCGGGCTTAATGGGAATAAGATGAGAGCCGAGACAAACGTACTCACTGGGACAAAACCCAGCAAGCAACAGGCTCTGAGCGCTCAATCAGCTTTCGGCGCTAAAACGGAAATGTGTCGCACTTGTTTTCCAAATAAAAAAAAAAAAACTTCATTTTCTAAATTGACGCTGATATTTACACGGTTTTACGGCCTTAAATTTTGAAGGAAAACCACAGTGCTTGAATTCAGACATAAATAATCAAATCTCCCACAAATTTAGTGAGTAAATTGCATTATTGTCGGCACAATTCTCTCGAGCCTTGGCTGCTACAAGATAAGTCTACTAACTCAGCAGCATTCTTCCTGCCTAATCTAGTTATCCATGATGAAAATGTTCAATTAACTGCTAGCAGATCCCCAGGTTCTGTGCAACAAGCTGATTATCCCCTTGCCCACAGCCTTTGCAGTGAGTCCCCGGCCAGCTGCAGTAACGTCTGCACATTATGGTGATATTGAAATATTGCTTGATTGACATTTCAGTTGATTTGGATTAAAACGCCTATCTATTTTCTCGCCTAGCGCAGAAACTTTTTCTTAAATAAAAATAAAAAGTCAGCATTTACGTCGTAATAAAACACTTTTGCACAGAAGTGCTGTGAAAGTGCAGCTACAGAACGGTTCATAAAGTAGCTCCCAAGAGTCAAACTAACTCCTAAAGAGACGAGAGATATGAAGGAAATGTTTTTAAATCTTAACATAACCAGAGTTTTAAAAAAAACTTTTATAGCAGCTGGTGAGAACTGGATTTTATTTCTATTTGCTCTGCCTTATTTTGCGTCAGGTGAGGTATGCTTAACAGTTTTATTCTGCCTAAGTCATTCAGTCTAGTAAGCACTGCTAGTAAGATAGACAAGACTAATGTAAGGTGGTGCTACGTGAAAATAAATTAGACCTATAGCCAGCCCAGGTTTTTGCTACCACCGGCTATTTTTAACCACCATTCCAACCATAATAAATTTTTTACAGGGGATACAGCAATACATTCTGCTCAAGAAACAAAACAAGGTTTGAACAATAACTTAGGCTACAATCTGCAATGCTCAGTTACAGTATTTTTATTATTATTTTTGGCTAAAATCCTTTTTTTTTCTTTTGTAACCGTTCATAGTACTAAACAAATGTGACGGCGTTCAGGCTTATGTGTGAACGGTTTACACAGAGGCCTCTACAGGAAGTGATGTACTGCAGAGGGATCCATACACAAATCAATATATTGTCTCTGGGTCAATAGTAAAAGACACCGAGCAGCGGGAGCTGACAGTATTAACACGAGATCATAACAGCACGAAGCGAGCACAGAAAAAGAAAGCACAACCTAATTGCGATGGCATTTGGTTGCGTTGACTGCAACGTCTGTAGAGAAGTCTGTTTGGATGAGCAGTCAGGCCACTAGTGGTGTGATAGTGATGCGCTTCGTTGACACAGACTTCTTTTGTAATTTCATAATTATACATTTCAGCCATTGTTTACATCTTTTTATTTACAGGGTCTGGGTTGTTCTGGTGAAGGAATGTGATGCACGATTCACATCAGCGACGCAAATGCTGTCTATGTTACTTTAAAAAACAAAACAAAAAAACAGTGAAACAGTCTTTCAGTTTAGTGCGGACAGGAAGCTGCACATTACAAGTCAATGTCTCCCCTGCTAACCAGCCTCAAAGGTAATGCAATATTCATTAATGTAGTTTGTACAGAAAACCAGCTGGGGAATTTAAGGTCATGTTGGTATGGGACAGACTTTTTTTTTTTTCTTTCTAGTAAGATGGGTTGCAGTGATGTTCACTGAGTCAGAACAGATCACTGAACTTCAGCCAAGGGTAAATCCTCGCTTCAAAATAGAACAAAACCGATGAGCTGTCGCACGCAGAGGCCTCCTTTGGCTCCGTTCCTGCTAGCTTGACTTTTTTAAAGGCTTATGTGGGCATCTAATGGGGGATGTGGGTGTTTTGACACCCACCAATTGTACTCAATATGTGATCTGGCATGTGCCACACCACCAGCCAAGATCTTTGTGTAACACGCTGATAAATATAATCTGCATCACCTTTTCCGGGCAAAACAGATGCACTCCCGCTGAGCATCAAGACGCAGCAGTGTGCTGCCATAAAGTGATGAATTATTCAGTGATCTTGCAGCTCAAAATCTGTTTATTTTATTTTATTTTGCATCCGTTAAATGTTCCAAATATTGGACAAGCAATGAAGTCAATGTATCTACGCCTCCTGGTCGCCACAGTGACCGAATACATACAATACCAGTTTTACACCTACTTTTCAAAAGTATTAGATATAGTTGCAAAAACAGCATCTAGCAGTCTGGTTCTAAACCTACGCATTGCTAAATTTATTGCGCCTGTGATTCTTCTCTTTTTTGCTAAACAATCCTGTTTGCGTATGTGTTGTTTGCAGGTCACTTGAGGTTTGCAGGTTGGCACTTGATATCCAGTTTGTATCTGCTTCTATACACGCAAACCTTTAGCAGATCAGGCCCTGAGGATGTCTGACATGTAGGAAAACATCAAACTCTGCAGCTTCCTCACTCCCAGATTCTTGACCAAGTTTATCACTGTGTGATGCAAGTGCAGCAGCACTTACATCACACACACACACACACACATATATATATAATTATTTTGCTAATTACAACCCTAACACCTTTTCTGTATTCTT
>CAEGAE010032377.1:0-26791 GCA_903067095.1 Girardinus metallicus | reverse complement strand
AGTGTATATGCGCAATTTTAGTATTTTGTGTGTGTGTGAGAGAAAAATTGCATATGTATGACATTTTAATAGTATATATGTGCAGTTAAAATATTTTGTGTGTGTGTGTGTGTATTAGTTTTTAGTAGTGTGTGAGAGACAAAACATAGTTTTCGTCCTAAACGGCCCCTCATAGGGGAGCAATACGAGACATTTACGGCACCTTGTCAAACTCAGAAACTCATCTATCAGCCATGTACGATGCGCTTCGCCACCCTTTGTTCAGACCGGGATCTGAAATTTATTGTGCAGTTCGTCCGTAAAGCTACACTTACGGGTCATCAACTACTCAGCCGCCGTGTTCAGTCTATCCGCTCACCTGTATAAATACTCCAGCAGCATCTTCCCAATGTTCAGTTAGGAATCGTTTCAGCCCTAGCTAAAACTCAAACAATAGGTCCTGCATTTACATTTTAAGGGTTTCATGTGCTGTATTCTTCCATTTAAAAGTAGTAATTTATCAGTGTTATGTTTTTTTTTTCTTCTTTTGTTCATTGTGTTTTTTGTCTTCAGGTGGTACCATGGCAAACTAGATCGAACCATTGCAGAGGAGCGTTTACGCCAGGCCCGGACCCCTGGCAGCTACCTCATCAGGGAGAGTGACCGCCGGCCCGGTTCATTTGTCCTGTCTTTCCTCAGTATGACCAATGTGGTCAACCATTTCAGGTACGTCAGAGTGCTTTAAAACGTTTTTATTAACTGGAACAATTAAAATTAGCTGCAGTTCTTGCTAATTTGCATATTTGCAGTATTAACACAAAGTGTTTATATTTCATACATTACACAGACACTTTCAGGAGCCTCTGTTCTGCAACAAGATTTGCAATTTTAAAGATATTTTGTGGAATTGTCCTTATTGACTTGGCCTAAATAAGGCAGTGTATTAGCTGATGGACTTGAGCCATAATCAACATAATATTCTGAAAATGTCTTGGTTCTCTGTCACAGCAACATTCACAAATAAATAAATAAATAATTTAGTTTTTGCTAAACAATAAAAAAAAACACACTATGTTGTTTTTTTTTTTTTCAATTCATTTACTTTTCAAAAATATTATTTAATTAAACCTTGGCGATATATCTGAAACATTTCTGTTACAAACACATTTCTTTGTTGCTACTTAACTGTAGATTGATATTTAAAAATGAGTTTATACTTAAAATGTAGTAGTTAAGTAAAGTAACGCTGATCATGTCCACAGAAATTACCTTATTTTTCCACAGATGTAGTTAGTTTAAGTGTCCCTTTTATGAATATAATTATTCAGAATCTCACATTGGGGTTATTGAGTGTATCCTACAGTGAATGAATAAACAAACTGTGGTCGACTAAGTTGCTCTGTTCACTTTTAGATAAAAACATAATCAATTGCCAGTAGGTGTAAATTAAACAAAAATCCAAATATAAATTTAACCTCATACAAAAGTAAAATAAAAAAAACAAACTGAAATATTTTGACAAATTTGTTAAAAAGACTTGTTTTTTGTATAATAAGTCTTTTTCATGCTATGGTTCTACAAACAGGCGTCTCTAAGCAGTCTTTGGTTGCTTGAAGATAACATGAATAACATCATGCTTTTGATGTGGCACATTTTTACACTCATTCACCAAGCTACTCCTCTCACCCCACTCACACACACACACACACACACATGCAAACACACATACCTCCTCCCCCCAGGCTATCTGTGGTTCGTTGGAAGTTTGTTCAGTGGGTCCCACATGAATAAAAAGTGAGCTTGATGCCCGATTAGAACTTAATGACTCCAAACTAAAAGAACCTCTGTTTAAAGATCTGCTGTCACTTAATGTTGTTTTTGTTTTCCAGGATAATCGCCATGTGTGGGGACTATTACATCGGTGGTCGACGGTTCTGTTCTCTATCAGACCTGATTGGTTACTACAGCTATGTGTCTTGCCTATTAAAAGGAGAGAAGCTTCTATCACCAGTGGCACCTCCGGAGGTGAGACCGACTTCATAGCTTTAAATTAGGGCTGTTGTAAACGAATGTCTTAGTAATCGAGTAATCTATCGATTATTCTTACGATTAATCGAGTAATCGGATAAAAAAAAAAGATAAAGTAAAACATTGGTAAATCTAACATAATAGCAGCATTACTATCACATATCAGTGTCAGTCCAATTTTTCACAGTTGAGCTTCCCTAACAATAACTTTTCTGTAGTTTAGAAAATTAATTCGTAACAATAATGGCTCACTTTCCAAGTTAACCTGAAGAAAAATTATACAAAAATCTGAAATTATATTCAACTCAATAATAAAGAGATAAAAAATGTCTATACTCCAGCTTTTGGTTTGTGCATTCATCTTTAGTCAATTTAATAGATGAACTCTCACCTTGCCCAGGCATTTATAGCTTTTGTGTTCGTGTTAGGGACGGGATTAGACACCTTCGTTTGTCACACACAGAAACTCATCTACCAGCTACGTGCCGCCACGATGAGCTCCACCACCCATTTGTTGAGGCCGGGATGATATGAAATAAATTTTCCGGTTCGTCCGTAAAGCTACACTTACATTAATCTTTTAATGCGCAGCTGCATGCAGTGTTCAGTCTATCCGCTCACCTGTATAAATACACCTGCAGCGCTCTTCCCCGCTGTTCGCTCTAAACCGCCACCAAGCAGCAGCTCCGGAAGAGAAAAGGCTGCCGTACTCCAGGCATGGCGCCAGTCATTTTTAAGGATGCTTATTGGTCACCCGAAAAACGACAATGACCCAGACGTTAACATCAATCAATAAAATCCTCCCAGGCTGAACTTGAAAACTGGACGTTATGCTGCTAACACTTAGCTTTCGTCAACAACTCAGGCGGAAATGAGAGAGTTGTGCAGCCCAAGTAATAATCCGTCCGGAACACGGTGCGCTAAATAATCAAATATAATTTAACGAAGCTTCGAGGCAGATAAGTTTTCCTCGAGGAATTTTAATAATCGAGGTACTCGAATCAATCGAGGAATCGTTTCAGCCATACTTTAAATATATGATTGGTTTCTTTTGGAGTCATTTTTTAAAAATAGATTACTGTGTCAAAGGAGTTCTTCCTCGTTTATTGCACTTTGTGAGAATCCTGGAAAAATACAAAATTTGCAAATAGGGTATGCGTGATATTTCAACCTTGAATTACTGTGAGCCATATTACAGCATTTGTGAAATTGTCCAGATTTCCCATTGATGTCACATTATTATCTTTTAAAATCAGTAAATCTGATTAAATAAAAATAAAAAATAAATAAAAGTCCAATGGGAATGGGAAGAAATTTCCCTTGGTAATTTGGATCTGTTAATATCATGCAAAAGCTCGTGAAACTTAAACCTCCAGAAAACTTTGTGCCAAAGGGACGTTAAATCTCTTGGAATCTCATCAAAAGTTATTTTTCATATGAATTATGTCAAAGTTGGGGAAAAGTGGATGGAAATATATGAATATATTTTTAGGATGACTGAAAAGGAATAGTGAATTTTTTTTTTCTTCTTTTTGTTCCCCACCCACATTGTATAAGAAATTATCCTCTTATTCCGTTGTTTTTTTTTCTTTTGCCGACAAGCAGGAGTGAGGTCATTTGAGGCAAAGCTACTGCTAATCATAGTTTCATACTGTATCGCCTTAAATAAGTTGCAACTTATTTAGTAAAGTCAGTTTTGACTAAATAAATGATGATTTTGGAAGATCAACACTAAGAGTTTGTCCTTCTTATTTTTATCCCTTATTTTCCACAGCCTGTAGAAGACAGGAGGAGAGTCAGGGCCATACTTCCATACACCAAAGTGCCAGATACCGATGAGATCAGGTAAGCATTTATTAGACGAATCAAAAATTGAATGTCCTTTTCTTTATTTTCTTTTTTTTTTTGTCCCGCTCGAATTTGTTCTTAGAAGCACTTTCATTACTGTGAATCATATTCAAACACACAAGAGCACAGAGATCTCAGGCAGAGAAGGAAAACATCTGCCTGTTTTGCTCACAAAGAACAGCCTGATTTTGTGGAATGCCTCAGCGTCCTGCCGAGAACGTCATCTGAATTGCTTATTGAAAAGCAGTTGTTAAGCTGCAATGCGCACACTCACTGATGCTCCCATCTGTATCCCTCATTTCCTAAATCTGATAAACATCTGTCTAAAGTCAGCCAGAAAAGTCAGCTTGCCTGCAAGCCTTAAGCTCTACAATGCAGACGATGTGCAAAACCTACCTCTGTTTTAAGCCGCAGGAGACACCTGCTGGCCACAATGTAGTACCATCATCTACACAAAATAAGGATTCCGATTTATTCTACGTAATGTGCTTTTACTACAAAATGCATCAATGAGATCAAAGTTTTAATTTTTATTATATTTTCTTTGCTGTGACGCAGGAAAGTTTTGTCATGATATTTTGACGTGTGCCCTCAGTTTTCTGAAAGGAGACATGTTTATTGTTCACAACGACCTGGAGGACGGCTGGATGTGGGTCGCCAATGTTCGCACAGAAGAGCAAGGGCTCATAGTGGAGGACCTGGTGGAGGAGGTGGTAAGTAAAACACGAAGCCGACCGGCAAGGGCCAATGTGGGATTCACAGGAGAAGATCATCTTGAATACAATTACAACAATTTCCTGAAGTTTGCACAAAAAGGCCCCAACAGAATAGAAGATATTGGCTATCACAGTGAAAGTAGTCATTTATAACATTCATTGTTATTTTGATGTAGACTTAAAAGTAGACTGATAAACGTGGCATAAGTAGCAAGAAATTGTAAGTGCTTATTCCACATAGTGTCTTGCTCTTTATAAAGTAACATAAGTATAAGAAGCTGATATTGGCTAATGACTAGCTGCTAGTCATTAGGTAATATCGGCTACCTACACCTGTTGCTGTGCAATGCACATCTGTTGCAATGCGCAGCAACAGGTGTGGGTAGCTTAGAGGAGTCTCTCTGAATGCTCCCTGCAGCAGGAGAAAAGTTTGATCAATCTTGTTCTGTCTGCAACCCTCGTTTGGAAATGCCAGAGAAATAAAGGAGTGACTTATTATCATTGTGGTTGTGACACCGTAAACATTTTTTAAAACATTTTTCTTACCAAGAACTGATCCATGTATGGCATATTTTAATATCCATACAGGCCTTAAATTTATATAATAGTAGTATTAAATGCTAACTTCTGAACATGATCTTGTATTCGTATTTTAATAGCCAGCTCATGTTTAGTGGCAGGGTTTGTATCAGTAATTTTTATGGTAAAGTTGTGTTGCAGTATTACTACAAATAAATCTGTGTTGCATCTGTTTTGCAACAGTTATTCTTTTAGTGTCATGACAGATTCAGAACAATAAGTTTGTCTTTGCATGTTGTTTTGCAGGGCCGGGAGGAGGACCCACACGAGGGAAAAGTGTAAGCTGCTTTATCCCTGGGAAAAAAAAACAAAACATTTTTAACTATTAACCTTTAGTGAAGAACAGATTTACAATTCCTGAATATTTTAATATGGGTGACATGTGATTAATTCAGTTCCTCTTTTTCCTGTTATTTTGAATTTTCACCTTTAGTTGGTATCATGGAAAGATCACAAAGACAGAGGCTTACAACCTTCTTATGTCAGGTAACATTTTCTTCACTTTCTGTTGAGATAGAGCTGTCACTGTGGTAGTTGTTTGTTCTTTTTCACAAATATATGATTTTATGAAATACGCATAGTGTAGTTTTTATAAATTTGCCTCCTTCACCCCTTTGTGATGTCTTAGTTGGCCAGGTTTGCAGCTTTCTGGTCCGACCATCAGACAACACACCCGGGGACTACTCCCTCTTTTTTCGCACTAGTGAAAACATCCAAAGGTTCAAGATCTCCCCGACTCCAAACAACCAGTACATGATGGGAGGGAGGTACTACAACAGGTACATCTGCCAGCGTGCCATCATGCTGGAATGCATCACGCATTAATCACGCCTTTTGACTAAACATTTGTCATGCACAGCTTCAGCTTGACTTGTCCTTTGGAACTGAGTCAATTTGTCTTCCATTCAGTGTTTCTGTTCTTTTTTTTTTTCCCCTCTCTTTTTTTTTTCTGCTGCAGCCTTGACGATATCATTGATCATTATAAGAAAGAACAGATTGTTGAGGGCTACAACCTGAAAGAACCCGTTTCCATACAGGTAAGCACAAGAACCGATTGTGTAATTAAAGTAAGATCAGTTGAGAAAAGTTCCTGGTAAAGTAAAGACGCAAATATTTCCAGCGATCTCATACTCTGGTTAAAGAAGAAAAAAAAAAATTGAATTTGTATGCATAATGGAACAAAGCTATGAAAACAGTTCATGAACATTTTGAAGAAAACATTCATGCAACATTTTTCTGTTGGAGCCGTAGACCTTAGCATTGTCTCTGGTGTAACATTTAATGGCTTTGTGAATGAAAGAAAAGTATTTTGTTTCTCGTAGTCATTTTGTAATGGGTGGATTTGTTTTCTTATGCAGCACCAGGAGCAAGTACTAACTGACATAACGGATGGGAGGGAAATTTATAACACTATCAGACGGAGAACAAAAGATGCTTTCTACAAAAACATAGTCAAAAAAGGCTATCTCCTCTTCAGCAAAGGTATCTTTCTATGTTCAGCTCCACTAGTAGTTTTCTATTATTCACAAATTCTGTCAGTCACATAGGGCAGGATTCTAAGTTTTTCCTCTGATCTTAGGAAAAGGAAAAAGGTGGAAGAACCTTTACTTCATCCTGGAGGGCAACGACGCACAGCTCATCTATTTTGAAAGCGAGAAGAGAGCTACCAAACCCAAAGGGCTGATAGACCTAAGTGTGTGCTCCGTGTATTGTGTGCACGACAGTCTGTTTGGCAGGTGCTGATGGCAGTTTTTCAGAAAACAGACGTGAGATAATGGCTTTACCTCATGCTAAGCAAAAAAAAATTGTAAAGCTTTGTTTTCTGTTTGACATTTTCAGGCCAAACTGTTTCCAGATTGTTGTCCAGCACTTTAGTGAGGAACAGTACATATTCTACTTTGCAGGAGAGGTGCCAGAGCAGGCGCAGGTAAATAACGCTTCAGCTTTTTCATCAAATAGTATAAAAAATCTTGGAGTTGTCCAGATGCTATGTTTGCTAAAATTGCAGCCTCGGTCCTTAAATCATAAAGCATTAAGCTGTTTTCAAGATGCCTCAAATGCAGGTCTTAAATTATAACTCTCTTTGCAAGTCTTCATTCTAGAGAAGTAAATACATTTATTTAGCACTATATTATGTTACATATTATTAGTAATATGATTGCTTTGAAAGAAATGCCAGAATTGAACCTTAAAGTGAGTCACAAGGGATGGACCCAACCTTTACTGCTGTTTGTTTCTGTTACCAAAAAGTGCTCCAGGTTGTAGATCACAATGAATAGAAACTGTTTTTATAATTTTATTTAAAAAAATTTATATATCCATCATGCATTTCTTTCAGTTTTGTCATTTGCATATCTCAGATGGTATAACATCACTCTGTTTTTGCAGGATTGGATGAAATGCCTTCAGACGTTCTGTAGTAACCTAAGAAAAACCACTGTACCGACTTCAAACAAAAGGCTCCGGCAGGTACGCTTACAATCAGCCTTTGTGGTCATTAAAGTGTAGCAAAGCAGATGATAGTCACACCAATGAAAAGAGATAAATGCATTCAAAAATCCTTCATTTTGATGATTTATTTTTTGGTCAGAACTCTAAACTAAACTAGTGGTTCTCTGCCATGCCTGTACCACACAACACACACTAGACTTGCTTATATACTCTGAAAAGTATTGCCTTTTATATGTTACAAATTTGCCCATGTGTAACATTTTATGTGTGTTGATGACTTTTGTCTCAGGTGAGCAGCCTGGTGCTGTATGTGGAGGAGGCCCACAAGCTGCCGGTGAAGTATTTTACCAACCCTTACTGCAACATCTACCTGAACAGCGTCCAGGTTGCCAAGACACATCCACGAGAAGGGCAGAATCCTGTCTTCACCGAGGAGTTCATCTTCGAGTAAGTGGGACTCCCACCTCATTTTGGTCTGTTAACGCTTGCAGAATTACAAACCGTGTGTTTTTTTTTTTTTTTCTTGTTTTAGTGATCTGTCCAGTGAAGTAAACAGATTTGAAATCAGTCTGAGCAACAAAACAAAGAAGAACAAAGAAAGCGACATCTGTAAGTACAGGGGTCATTACTGAGGGTTTTATTCCGTTGTTTGTTTCGCAACTCGCTTATTTGACACGTCCCTTGTAGTGTTCATGCGGTGCCAGCTGGGTCGCTTGCAGAAGGGTCAGATGATTGACGAGTGGTTCCCGCTGAGCTCCCACGTCCCCCTGAAGGGGATCGAGCCGGGATCGCTGCGGGTGCGCCATCGCTACTCCATGGAGAAGATCATGCCGGAGGAGGAGTACAGTGAATTTAAAGAGGTCCGATTCACTGAAAAGTTCTTCCAATGGCAATCTCATCTCATTGCCAACAATGTCATTGACCTAAAGTGCTCTCTGCAGATGATCCTGCAGAAAGATTTCCACGCAATCTACGCTTTGGCCAGCGTTTGTGGTCAGGACCGCACATTACTGGCCAGCCGCCTCCTGCGGATCTTTAGGCACGAGAAGGCTGAAGCGCCTCTGCTGAGGACACTCAACGACAGAGAAATTAACATGGAGGGTAAGAATCATAAACACAGGGATTGAACTGCTGCAACAACACCTGGATCCAAGAATCGCTTAGCTGCCTCCCTCAGGAATTTGGATAAACATGAAGGGATCGTTTATAGTGAGGGCATGCTGTCACAAGTCGTCGTGCAGCTTAGCAATACTCTTCATTGGTTTGCAGGATTTAGCACTTTTTTTTTTTTTTTTTTTTTAGGTTTTAATTTGTGTGATGTAAACTGAGGAATGTGTGTGACAGCAGCTATTTGTATAACATCTCATGTTTGCGGGCCTTTACCAGATGAGGCAACAACGTTGTTCAGAGCAACTACACTGGCCAGCACGCTCATGGAGCAGTACATGAAGACCACGGCCACGCCCTTTGTCCACTACGCGCTGAAGGACACCATCCTCAAAATCATGGAAAGCAAACAGTCGTGTGAGGTACAATACAACAAACTCCTAGCTGCTGCACCATAACTCGTACTTGTCAGAGTTCATGTATTGTTTACTAAAATATAGTTACACCATTAGTGCCTTGCAACAAGAATCATACTCCTTGCTCTTTTGTCACATTTTGCCCTGTTGCAACTACGATATAACTAGAGGATTTTATATGAGACCAATAATAAGGTAGTGCCTGATTTTGAAGTTGAAGGAAACTGATTTTTTTTACTTGCAAAAATATGAAAACTGCATTTGATGCTTGCATTTAGTCTCATTTTCTTTGAGAAATGTCAATAAATTCTGCTGTATCCAGCTGCCTTGACCTATTTTACACAGAAGAATGGGCAAAACTTGTATTGTCTGTGTGCAGGTGCAAATCCAGCGAAGGGAAGGTTTACAAGCTTTCCATTTTCATACCACTTTTAAAATCTACACAACATTGTGTTGCTTTAAATGAAATCCTAGTAAAAAAACAATGCAGTGCGATTGCAACATGAGAAAATGTGAAAACGTTTAAGGGATGAAAATACTTCTTAAAGACCTTATTCGTTAATCATAGTTGTAAAGAATTACAATAACTAATTTCCAATTGTCCCTCTGTGTTAAGTTAAATCCTTCCAAACTGGAAAAGAATGAGGATGTTAGTATCAACCTGGCTCACCTTCTCAACATATTGTCGGAGCTTGTGGAGAAGATCTTCATGGCTGCGGACATCCTACCGCCGTAAGATCAGAGGCTAAAACACAGATTTAGCTGTGAGATATTTCTGTGAAAACTGTATTAAAGTTGAATGATCCATTTTGTATCTGTCTCTCCAGGACGTTAAGGTTCATCTATGGCTGCCTGCAGAAGTCTGTTCAGCAGAAGTTCCCTAGCAACACCACCATGCGGACAAGGGTTGTGAGGTAAATGTAGACCTGCGAACCATGTAGGGCAAGTCATCATTAGATTTAAAAGCCAGATGAGGTATTTCTGCAGTCAACATGGTTTGTCTCATTTATTGTGAGTAAACTTTTTTTTTTTTTTTTTTCTTTTTCTAGTGGCTTTGTCTTTCTACGGCTGATCTGCCCTGCCATTCTCAACCCCAGAATGTTCAACATCATTGCTGGTGAGCATCTATCGAAAAACACAGTTTTCTGTTTAACATCACAGAGATGATGCAGTGTTTTATTAATTTTTTTTTTACTTCCTCCTCTTTTCACAGACCCTCCATCTCCAACAGCAGCCAGGACTCTCACACTGGTGGCCAAGTCTGTCCAGAATCTGGCCAACCTGGTTGAATTTGGTGCTAAGGTCTGAAGCCTTTCCTGTTTGGCTTTGAGCTCCGTAAACATTGATAGTATTTTGATCTGTGTTTCTCTCCTTATTTTAACAGGAACCCTATATGGAGGGAGTTAACCCATTTATTAAAAACAACAAGCATCGGATGATCATGTTCCTGGATGAGTTGGGCGTGAGTCTCATTTTCATATTACTTTTCTTATAATAAACAGAGATCAGGACTGGTTGTTAGAAGTAAGTAATAGCCAAGAAATGGCTGGATGTGTTTTCTGTGACATGGTTCTGATTCATTCAGGTATCAGAGAGGAACAGAAGCTGTTAATCGAGAGCTAAAACATGTGATGATGATGATGATGATAATCTGTGTTTGTAGAATGTCCCTGATCTCCCTGAACACCCGGAGTCGTTCAGGACGGACCTGTCGCGGGACTTGGCTGCGCTGCACGAGGTCTGCGCCATGCACTCTGACGAGCTCCGCACTCTGAGCAACGAACGGGGCGCACAGCAGGTCAGGCACCCAGAGCAACAACTCGACTTTCCTCACAGCTCACGCCTCGCTCTAGAAAATAATCACGCTCTCCTTTTCCTGTCGTTCAGCACGTACTGAAAAAGCTGCTGGCCATCACAGAGCTCCTCCAGCAGAAGCAGACTCAGTATGCCATGTCCAACAGCAACAGGTAGTACTGCAGCCCATTGCTCCCATTTGTCCATCTTTGCGCCAAGCTCCCTCCCCTCTCCGTGAGCGCGGCTGTGAGGAGACCTAGCATGCTCTTCCCCTCATCACAACGGAACCACTCTCCATCATGTCTCCGTCTGATAGTCCCACCCATCCTCACCCATCATCTTGTCTCGTTCACCACAAAAAGAGCTATGCAACAGCAGCGTCCGAGTACAACAACCAGGCTTCTAAAAACAGCAAATGGAAAAAAAAAAAAAGAAAAAAACTTGCACCAATGACTGATTGCTACATTTCTCCCCTTTGGACTTTCATAACTGTGATGTGGGTGCATTTCGTTCATTCACCAAGAGGACCAAATATAAGGATTTTATATGGTTTCCTTGTTCCTACTGTGCTTTAAAGGCACAAATTGCCAAAGTTATGGTCCCCTACTTTCAACTCAGTGTGAAGAAACTGACATGAAGAAGCTAGTTCTCTCAACCCCCTATAATGGTAAACTGGATTCTGAGCAAATATGCTTTTTATACTGTAATTAGTTACTGATTAATTTTAAAGGTTGTGACAATATCTGCAAAACGCTGAAAGAAACATTTCTGTCTGTTCTTTTTTCAAAGTCTTGCAGAAAACCTATGGTTATTTTATATTAAGTTCTCTTGCTGGAATCATGAGTATATATGTGAGATAAGCTGAATTTTTGCCAGGTCATAATTGTATCAGTTATATTTGATTATTTGGCTGCGGCTTCTGTTTTAAAACATCCCATTTGGCAGATAGGACACATAATCAAAGAAACCAAGTAGAAGTTTACAGTGGTATTTTTTTTTTTAAATAGTACAGACTGTATAACAGACATGCATGCACTTATTAAACTGTTTTGTTTTTGTAAAGTAGATTATTGAGTCGTTTATTGTGCCCTCACAAACGTCCAGACGCTTTCACTCTGTGTTATGTGGCACTTTTGTTTTAGGACAAAAAACAACTAGTAGAAAAATATCTTTATTTCTCAGAAAACACAACTGAAATGTGCACTTAATTTTGCCACATTTAGATTTTCATATAAAACACTGGAGTAAAGCAGGAACTTTTAACAGTTTCATTCCACAACTCAATAATCTCAGAGGAGGTCTTCATCAGTCCAGTCCTGCAATTAAAACAAAATGCAACTGATTAAGATTTATGGGGAAAACATTTTATAAACATTTTACTCAAATGAAGAAAACTGTCTAACCTCTTCGGTCAAACGAGGTTCTTTGGCAACATGGCCATCTTCTTCATATCCTCTTTTTCGTTTGCTGCGAGAATAAAAAATGTTATTTTGATAAAGTGGAGCAGTTTTACTAGAGGATTAACAAGTGGTGAACTCTGTTTTGTGTCTTGGTGTTGATGCAACCATTTTAAATGTTTTTAGGCATACACGTATGGCGTGCCAAATGTGCCACAACCTCATGAAGCACTAATTATTAAAATTTGTAACTAAAACATTTCAATTGTTAGATATTTAAGTAAATGCAACATTTCTTCAGTAATTTGCTGAATGCATTGTGAATTTAAATTGCGTTTAATACTGATCAAATATTATAAAAATTTCTGTAACGGTGACTTTGAGAAAGGGTGGCAGAAAAAGAACATGATACAATGTGAGCTAAAGGAATATTTTATTTTCATCGACACAATTAAGCAAAAAGTTATTTATTGAATTGTGGCACTTTTGGTCCTCCATTAGGTCACCAAATGGTAGTCTGCTCCTCATCTTCATAGTCCTATAGTCTAGTTTACCCCATTCATACCGGTAGCTGTCCCAGGAGTCCCAACAGTAACATTGAACAGCTTGTGTCTTTCACAAACATGTCCATTTTATTTTACAGGACAGAGTGCACCATCATGTCTCTGGCTGCTGCCATCCAGGTAATGTGAGTTTTATGGATTTCCACCTGCAAATCCTGTAATCAGATCGCGCAGCCAAAGCGACGCCTCGTTCCACGAGTTGTGAAACTGAAGACTCCGAGCGAGTCTATGCTTTTACTGTCCACATGTGGCGGTACAACGTGACTGTCATCCGTGGAAAATCCTTGCTGCACAACTGAATATCGTCTCTCCAAAGCCCTTGTCTGAATCCAAAATCCGTCAGAAACTTTTGACGTGGTGACCATGCGGGAGAGGATCTTGGTGCACTGCACTGCAGAAATCTGACCTTTTCTATCCTTGTCTTTCTATCACTTCCTCACAAGTCTTGAACAGTTATGGGAAGGAAGCAGATTTAACGGGCTTCCTGTTTGGCTACTCCTCTTTGGACAAACTGTGGGGAACGTGTCGTTGGAGGGGAGAAAATCCAAAGTACTGAAGTAGCGATTTCTGCTGTCATCAGGGAATTCAAACACAGCACCTCTTTCCAAGAAACACTAGCCTTAATTCCCTTTCTACTCACAATCATCCTTTCACCTGATTTTTCTAAGCTACCAAACCATTGTAACTTACACTGTATTTGTTTTTTCCTTGCAGCCTGAACCCAACTTTTTATATATACATATATGCTGCTTTGTATGTTATGTAGTTAGTCTTATAAGGAAATACTGTTTGTGTCTGATATAGCATAGGAGTGCTGAGAAAGCTGCATACCTAGAACCTGTCCTGTGCATGCGTTAACCCTGAATAGATCGTGCTTTAGTGGCTGGGCCTACATATATGCTGCTCTAACAAACCATCACCTTTACTCCCTCTATGCCTTTGGATGAAAACAAAAAGCTTTAGCTACTTTACAGTCCCCCCTCCCCTAGCCACCACAACAGGTAGCATTTCCTCTGTGCACCTTTGCTACAACTGTTTCTCATTCGGTTCCACTCCAAGTCAAACCACACACAGATTTATCAACCTTACGAAACCGTAAAGGTCAGCCTCAGGTGCCGACGGCTCGAGTTGCTGCAGAGTCTGACCCTGTGCCTGCCGTAGCTCGGACGTTTACCAAACAGTTTACTGTAGATGCACTTACGATACCGCGAACCTCACAAAGTGTTAGCAAACCACCGGAGGGAAATGAGTCACAACCACTAAGCCTATAAGTCAGCAGCTGTACCTGTATCGGATACGCTTTACGGTGTGAATGATGCGAGTAGTGACGCAGCTTCTCTGGATTTCATACAGCTGATGTGCTCCTTTTTATTTTTCTACCCGAGACTGAACCTCGAACCTTTTGCATCTTAGATACGACCTGACTTAAATAAAACTGTTATTGCATACGACTGAATGCCTGCGATTATTCACTTGGGCATGATGTGTGAAGAATACAACCAAATGAAATTGAAAATAATGACGTAAGATTACAATAGTGGGACAGTCTTTAGACTGTAGTATATAAGAAACTGTATTTTACATGTAATTGTAATTGAAGTCTAAAACTGTTGGCACCGCCGATAGGAAATTTAGGAATTTTCAATAGAAATCACTCTATACTATTGTCTTTGTTTTAATTCTTATTAGTATTTCAGGTACCAAAGATGTTTGTTGCCTAATAATTGATGTTTTGACTGTGTGTTTCCCATTAGAAAGCATAAAACAGTTATCCAGAGCTTTCTTCTTCTCCTTACTTGCTTGAAGTAGCAAATTCAGCGTGAATCCTCTCCAGCTTGTGTTTGTAAGCATTCACCTCCTCCTGTTTGGGAAGTTCATACT
The DNA here is from genome assembly GCA_903067095.1 of Girardinus metallicus. Classification (NCBI taxonomy): domain Eukaryota; kingdom Metazoa; phylum Chordata; class Actinopteri; order Cyprinodontiformes; family Poeciliidae; genus Girardinus; species Girardinus metallicus. Next base: position 12,032 of record CAEGAE010032377.1, on the reverse strand, counting down.
TCTTCAGGAGGGTTTTCATCCCTGCATTAATAAAGACGAGACACTTAAATCAAATCAGAAGTGATGGTTACACGGCTCAGCATCGCCATCTTGTGGGGAGAAGCTGAAGGTGGACTTGACTCACGTTTCATGGAGTCGTACATCTTCGAAAGAGTCTCTTTGTCCTCTTTGAGGCCCAAGCATTCAGTCAGGTAGCTAAATGGGGGAAGAAAATAAATTGGTGACTGAAATAAGTACATTAATTAATGACAATTCAAATAACATTTCTGATTGGTACCTTTCCATCTTGAGACCCGCTCTGGAAGCGCTGTTCAGAATAGCTGTCAGAGCAATCTGGGACGGAGAAAACAGAAGTCCTGCATCCGTCATGGCTGCTTGGGTAAGGAAATCATCGGCGCTCTTCCTCAGCGACTCCGGGTTCTCCAGCGTCGGGTATCGAGTCTGATGGGAGAAAAATCATCTTATGGAACGCCATATGACCAAGTATTTAATTGTGAAAGATTTACTGGAGCAGAAGCATAATCAAAACAGAGAGCACACGCCTTGAGGTCAATGAGCAGACCCTCCATGGGTCTGTAGGGGTTGTGGACCACCAGGTGAAAGTTGAGCTGCTGGATGAGAAGCAGCTCATACTCTAAGATTTGCTCCACGACCCTTTCCTGTCCCGCCGGACTCTCCTGCAGGAGGTTTCCCACGAACTGGGTGCTGGACACGTTGAACTCATCCACTTTACAGGACAGGTATGCACACGTCAGCCTGAAGCAAGGAGAGGGCTGAGAAAAATTAGGTAGAGAACTTTACAGGGAAGCACTGGCGCTAAGTAGTTTAAAAACAGTCAACTGAGAATAGGACAAACTACCAACGAATATCACGGCACGTTGTTAATATGAAACATCCACCCGTGTAGCGGGATTTACTCATCATTCTCATATTTTAAATGAGATGCCAGAGAAGTTACAGGAGGTTTGGCCAGCAGCTTATACACTAATGGCTGTGTACTTATTTTTCTTTTAGGGAGACAGCACATTTGCACCGTTAAACAAGCTATGCAACATATCTTCAGCGCTGTCCCATGAAAAGACATCAAATATATACAGAGTGAGGGATGCACTCACTTTTGTGAGATACCACATCTACTTCCCACCTGTCCACAAAACTTAACTTACAGGTTGTGAAATGAAACAGCCGGTTTCAAATTATATTGAACATATATTTTCACAAGAAACCACATCAAACCTTACAGCACTCACATGATAATCCTGGGGTGATACTCCATGATCGAGTTGTTCAGGTAGAATCTCCTGAAGTACATGATGGCTGTACCCTGCAGAGGTGAGATTAGGTGAATCGTGCTGTTCGTTAGTCTGTCGGAGTGACTGCTGCCTTGCGCAAAGCTCCACACAGAAACCTACCACCACAGATTTGGGCATCGCGGGTTTGAAAGCACTGCAGAAGTCCAGCAGTCTCCTCTCATAGTGTCGAAACAACGCGTCCTCCTCGTGGCGCTCCAAGAACATGAAGTCACTGACACCGGGCTAATTCAACAGAGAATCAAACTGCGATGAAAGCACACGTAATGTTATAAAATGCTGCGGTTGCACTTCAGGCTGCGTCACCCTACCTTTCCACTTTCTAGTGCCTTCCTGCGGAATTTCTCATTGGCCAGGCACCGCATCTGCTCCAGTTCATCCTCGTTTTTAAAAGTCCAGAATTTCTTCTGTGAGCTGTTGTGGAACATGGTGGTTTCTGTATCAAAAGGAGGATAAAACGCCTCAGTAATGTGAAAATATATGAAAGAAAGTTGACAAGAATAAATAAAAAAAAACCGATTAACGTTAGCAGACTAATGCCCACACTTATTCACAACATTCAGCAACTTACGCTTGTGGATCTAGTTACGCATCACTCCACTAAATGACTTCGGTGTACACCGGTTATGTGCGTTCAGATACACAGTTTAAATTCCTTATAAGGCTAAAGTCGTTATTTTATAGAGTAAAAATAGACTAAAGTACTCTAAATATACGAATCTCAGCGCGTCACCATTGTTGAACGCCAGCATGAGTCTTCCAATGATGACGTATGATTGTGCCGTAATATATTTGCTGCCGTAAAGTAGAGTGCTGTGGGCGAAACAATGTCAGTATGGGGTCCAGAAAGTGCCAATAGTATGAAAAAAAAAAAACCCCAAAACAAACAAAATAGTTTTGTCAACAACGCAGTTTTACAATTTAACTTTCCCTGTCCAGAAAGTGTCAAGGCTAAAAATCAAAAGGGCAGAAAGTTCTTCTTATAAAGCTTGAAAGATGGTTGGCAAACAGCATGATAGTACTTTACCACCACCAGCTGATACGAGTGTAGAAGCTAAAAACAAGAAACAAACAAACAAAGACATGCTCAGGTGCATTCAAAATTATTGAACTTAGCAATTTATTTTATCTTTCAATGTATTCATTTTGATGTTAGTCCATAATGATATATGACTATTATTTGAGAGAATGGGGATTTTATACAGTAACACCTTATATTACACTTAATTTTAAATTGGTTTTGGCAAAAATTCATAAAGGCAAAAAGAAAAATGTTGGTCAAAATGTGTGGTTGTAATGAGCCAAAGTGTAAAAAAAATAATTAAAAAAAATACTTTTGAAAGGCACTATAATTATTATATTAACTTGAATATGTACCATGTATTGCAGTTAAACCTTTTGTTCATACCCAAAAATTCAAATAAAACCTGTGCTTTAGCTACATACATAAATGCAAGACCACAATGCACAGGGCCCACCTTTGGATGCAACACCTAACCCTCCCAATCCTACCTGGAAAAGTTCGGAGAACAGCAACTACTCCACGACTATCACTGCTGGTCAAATGTTTGAATCTGGACCACAAATGGCTGAGCGCAACAACGATCGAATCACACAGTATGTTTAGACTGAGCCACTCAACCCCCACCAGTGTTTCCGTATCAGCCCGTCATTTGCATAAACATGAGTAATTTATGAATAATAAATGCCCCTGCTTTGAGCCAGAGCCTTTAATTTGCATATCAGCACAGCCTTAGTGCGCGCGTTACTGTGAGCCCTTCCAGCCTGCATAAAAACCAGAATCAGAGAGAAAAAGTGCCTTAACAGGTATGTGCTGAAGACTGTTTTATAATCTTAATCTCCTTCTCCACAGGCGGTAAAAAAATAACTCGTGTGTGTGTCTGTCCGTAGACGTGTGTGACTTGTAGCCTGTGCGTGCTGCGTGAATCAAGATTGCACCGACTCCAACGCTCGGGCTTGCCTGCCCTGCGAATTGCATAAACATGAAGTGCCGATGCATTATTGATGAGAGCGTTGCAACGTTTACTGTACGAGGGCGCGCACACGCAGACCGAGTGTCTGCGTGGACGTTCGTGGCTATGGTCACACCGTGCCACGTGCGTTTTCGCATAATTCCGTAGTGTGTGATGACTTATTTCTGGTGTTCACTCTTGTGCTATAGTTCTGGGTTTCTTTTAGTTGTGTATATATTCTCTTTGTATTCTTGGCTGAAATGGCAATTCCTCTTCCTTACTTACACTGGACCTGCTTGAATAACTGATTTGATGTTGAAAATAAAACCGTGCAAAGAAGGCCTCAGGAAATAGACAATATTGATCGCACAAGCAGTGTTTTATTGGAAATCACACTTATATTGCATTGCCAGTCTCCCCTGATTAGGTTAGCTCCATCCCCTCAGAGCCAAGCCTGCACTCCTGTCTGTTGTACTTCAGCTGTATGTGAAATGACTGCACTGCAGGTCACAGACCCAATGTAGTCAGCTAAAAATCTGCCGGTGATGCTGTGCAAGACGTCAACGTTTTACTGTGTGCAGTTTTGTAAACTATTCATGATCCTCATCATAAGGGAAGGTGCAGAATGAGAGAAGGAGTAGAAGCTGGAGAGCACCCACCCCTATGGCCCAAATACAGAACAGCTCTTCTGTTTTCTTCAAGGTAGTAATGCCAAAGCTTGATAACCCCGCAAACAATTTGCTTGAATCGGTTTATTTGTCTTTACCAAAAGTGGTAGCACCTCTTGAACTGTTTCATGTTATTTTGGTCCATTGCAACAATAAGCTGTAATATTATATTGTGAGGTGACTGACCAACAAAAAGTAGGGCATAATTGTTTAATGAAAGGAAAACGATGCACTGTTTTAGAAATATTTTACTGTTGAAACAGTGAAACCCATGGAAGCAGTCCATTAGCTCAGTGCTTTGTAGAACTGTGTCTTTTGCAGCAATTAGAAAGAGTTCAACTGAGCTTAGCTAAATCTTAGCTAAATCTGTTCAGTAATGGCCTCAGATGTTTGTTTGAGAAAAGCAGCGCAAACAGCACCATGAAGACCAAGGGACACAGCAGACAGGTAAGGGATACAGTTGTAAAGAAGTTTAAAGCAAGGTATGTTAATGAAGCAATATCCTAAGCTTTTTTTAAAGCTTGTGGCACACTCTTCAAAGCTTCATCATAAAAAGGAAAGAGCATGGCACAACTAAAGATGTGCAAAACTTGCAGTAGACACTGCCCCAAAATTTGAAGCTGTAATTAATCAAAATGTGGTTCTAAAAAATGTTGAAGCCATGGATTCAACATTTTTATTTTTCTTCAAAAAATGAAAACGTGATTTCCTTGCATTTTACAATTATACACTATTTTGTGCTGTCCCGTCACATAAAAACCAAGGTCAATAATTCATTCCAAAATGTAGAAAAAAATGCCCCACGCGGTATGAAGACATTATAAATTTTGATGAAGGTTCCCTTGCAGTGTGAATATTCATATTCTGCTCCCATCCCCCATAATTGATTCTGCAGTTGCCAGGGTAACAAGAGGTGACAGTGCTCATGTCAGAGGCTTCTCCAAGGACAGTAAGGTGATAGATATGCCTAGGAACTATGACACCTAGGAACAAAATGGCCGCCACCTCTTCTGCTTTTATTTGTTCGTTTATTGTTTCCCGCGCTGGCCTTAAACCTTTTTTGTTTTTATTGTGTGTGTGATACGGATGATACGGGATCTTGTTGGTGTGATTGGTGTGACTGAAACGCGCTGAAGAGCTGAGCCGTCTGATCCCCTAGAAAGACGGTCTGGAGAATTTAGAAATATGTCTGGCTATTTGCATGAAGCTTTGTGGTTCAGCATGTTTGTACACTGGTTTTGCTCAGGTTGGCATTAAGCGTTTTATTTTTGCTCTCTCCATCCTTCCCCCCTTCCTGTCCAGACGCTCCCCCACCGCCTCTTTCTCGCTTTCTGTCTCTAATTGAGCTTTGTGTCTACCTCCATCTCCATTCAAATCCAGACTCATTTGCATACTGCCGCTCCATGCTGGACAGCTCCCCAGCTGTACAGTACGGGACTAAATAAGGAACACAGACCCACTTTGTGTGATGTGAATACTAAGCAGCCAGGATAGTCATTTTTCTGTTTCCCTGGAAAACATAAATCCAGCCACCTAAGAAATAAGGGGTAAATAGGAGGGCTGTAGATTTACCAAGTCAGTGTATTCAGTTCTAAGAAGAAAAGCTTGCGTGTAAGATGTGTTAGTGTTTGATAAAACCAGACACTCAGTTGTCAGATGTGCTATATTTACCTTTTTTTTTATATATATAAAAGCCAGAATCAAGGACTAAAATCTGCATTCTGCTATTAATCACATGACAATTTCTCCCATTCTGAAGACATATTTTTTGCAAATTTAAATCAAGCTCGTCTTCCCCTGAGCTTATTCCTACCCTTCTGTCCTATCAAGGCCTCTGATTCTGAGCTGTTTTTTTTTTTTTTTTAATATAGCCGAGACTCCATCTGCATTGACAAGTTCCAGGGGAACATTTTTCCTTGAGTGCGCAGAGATGTGTAATAATGTTGTATTTTAGATGCACTCCAACGGCACACTTAAATAGAAAACGTTAAGCCCACTCTTAATGGGAGCCTTAAAACCGCCACAAGGCCAATTTTCATTTCTAGTATACTGGCGGAGATTTGTGACATTTCAACTCATTTCAGGCGCTCAATCAAAGCCGTGGCTCCAGGGAGAGCAAAGCGAGCCGTGCTCTTTGCAGCAAATCCAACTGTCCTTGGTTTGCCATGCACGCACCTCTTCCTTCTCCACGGTCGCACCTTTGAGAATTGTGATGAAATTTGATGACCCATTTTAACTTTACCTGGAAGCTAAAGCAAGCTGTGCAAGAACCCTGCTGTTTTCTCTTCCTTTCTCTTAATGAATTAGATAAAAACAAACAAAAAAAACAAAACAGTGTCTTTCATTCTCATTTGTAGATGGCTGCGCTGATTAAGATTTCAGGAAGTGAAAAGCACAGCTTAGCTTTTGGGGGCAGCACAGACAGTAAGGCACAATCTTTTTGTTGTAAATTCAAATATTTTACAGTAAGTTCTCCAAATGACCTGAAACATTATTTGAAATACAATGTTTGGTTACTAATTTATGTATTTTGTTTATATTTTTATAAGTATTAAGTACGATGGTTTTTAAATTCCCTGAACTATAAACAGGATCTAAAGCAACTCCTGTTATTACAGTTTATGATACAAAGGTTTTTCTGGTCTCACAAAAACAAAAATGTATTTTTTTTTATATTATTTTAGTAAATATTTTTAGAAATGTCTGAACTTTGCCATACAGTGCTTTTCACCTGCAATTTAAGCGTTTTAAAATTCATTGTATAATTGTTCTAGCTTCGCATGTGGACGCGCGTGTGTGTATTGGTGTGTTAATTCATCTGCGTGAATAGGATTTCAGTTGAGAAGGGGGAGTGTTATGCATCTTAATCTAATTAAGAACTGATGCCTGAATATAGATGATGAATTATGAGCTTAAAATTGGGGGAGGGCGAAGCATGTTTGATCAACTTGCGTTGCCTGGTAACCATTTTATTTCAGAGGTTTTTTTTTTTTAAAAAGGAGGGTGCACTCTAAGATTTAATAAACATGTAGTCTTCATTAAAATGCAAAGCAGGGTGGCAGGCTGCACCTGAAGGACAGGAAAAATTAGGCAGGGTAAATTCTCTCCCTACAGGTGAATTGGTGACCTTCTGCAGCGTATGCCTGCCAAAATGAAGCCAAAAAGCCAGCAAATCAGACAAATAAGCTTTCAGCTTATTAAATTTTTAAATGGACTGAAAGTGTGCTTGTGCATAACGTCGTGTAACATTTGGTTTTAATTTTGCTACCACATCAAAGTATAGGTTTTTAAGTTTCCCCCCCAATTGCAGAAGTCCATTTTGGATGTCCAATTCATTTCAGAAAAGGAAAACAGATAACAAAACAGGTATAAATGGTTTTATACCTAAAAGTAAAAGCAATTTTGATTTTAAAAAGATCATGAGCACATATTTTAAAAGATTCGCGTTTGATTTGCAGTAGTAACAGTAACTTAAAAAAATATATATATATATACACATTTTGCAAATATCAACCAGCAGGAAATATCTATTTTTTTTTTCTGTCTTTCTCTGACACTGTGTGGCTTCTCTAATTGACAATGCAAAAACTGGGTGTTGAAGTGCTCCTGCTACAATCACCAGGCCCCCTCCTCCTCACCTCTTTTGTTTTCTAATTGCTGCCATCCCTTTTCGTTACATCGAGCACATTCTTGTAAGTGCATCAGGCCCTGCTGGAGAGCACAGAAGGCTTCCCGTGGACTTTCTGTGGACTTCAACAAAAAGCCCTGTCAGGTAGATCAGCCATTAGGCGCCAGTCTACATTGTCTCTGACAAATTTGACGTTTAAAGTACACGCATAATTCGACAGAGCTTTCTGTGTCGCACAAATTGCCAGCATTTTTATCCCTGGAAATGTCACAGACGTTGGGTTGAACTTATGTCTTTTTTTTTTTTTTTTTTTTTTTTTTTTTTGTAAAACATGTTGGAAAATGCTGTTTTGGACCTCTGCTTGGTTAAATTTCATAAAATGAGTGACAGTTGAAAATCAGCAATGATAAAAATGCAATTTCTGACTCCGATTTGGACTGTGTATATTGAATAACAATAATTAGAATTGTTAATAATATCTTTAATGTAAATTTTGTGTCCAATTTTACACATTATTTAAAAAATATTTCAGATGGAAATAAATAGATCCAGAGATGAAGGTTTTTTTCTAAACCAATACGGATTGTCCGTCTTTGGTGAGATCTGCTGATTCTGTGTTACCATGATTGTTTTCGCTTTTAAGATAGTAACACATGTAAAAGAAGAAATGTGCCCTCGATAGATGTAGTTCTGAATCTAATGGAAAATGAAGGAATTACAAGTTTATTCTTATTTATACATTGAAGCATTTCTCCCAAGCTTTTATCAGAGTTTTTTAATCGCAGCACAGTGTATTAAAGCACATAGTGTTAGTTGTTGCATTTATGGTCTGGATAAAGATGAGACTTTTTAGTGCATTTAATGAATAGTAAAAAAAACAAACCCCGAGATATTTTTCAATGTTTGGCCTATCTGTGTTGATCAAGATGACCTTGTCCGCTTTAGATCTCTGGTTGTCTGATGGATGCGTCATTACAAATCAACTGAAGTATGGATACATCTCAAAGCCCTTTTGATTTCTTTGTCTAGTGGAAATATTGAAGCAAAGCAGATTAATGTAATCATCAATCCGCATAAATGTTTACATTTCATATTTTTTCCTGCTCTCTTATGTCTGCATACTTGTGCTGAATTATGGTTATATCTTTTAAATTGTATTTCTTAAAATGTTAGTGTAATAGAACACTAAATACACACACACGCACACACACCCCTACACACGCAGTTCTTCAAATGTATGAAGGGATTTGCTCGCTCTTCTCACTAGATGGAGTAAGAGCATCACTTCAAAGCCTTTGAAGCAGCATAAACGCTCCTTCCTTCACACCTTTTCAAACATGTGTTTGTTAATGAACCTCCAGAAATCTATAGTCTAAACTTGTATCATCTTTACAAATTTTGCCGAAGAAGAAATTTGGTTTTGTTTTTCCGGTTGTCGTCCCTATATAGTAGAAAGAAAAAATAAATAAGACAAAAACTAACATATGGAAATGTCAGTTCATTTTCTTTCCCCACAGAGTGCGGATTATATGTACGGGTGATTCGCTGAATATTCTCTGCAGCCTGAACAAACCCATCACCCGCTCTGTGTGCTTGTTGTGTTTGCTTTTAACAAAATCACATCCTGCTGTACAATATTTTTGATTCTATTTTAGTTTCTATATCTTTCTCTCATATTCCCAGACTCTCAAAATTGCATTTCTCTGCAAATCATCAACTTTTTCTCCCTCCCCCTGGCTTTCCTCCGTTTCTCCTCCCACCTCCCTGCTTCACGCGTTCGTTTTAAAGTAGCGTATCATTAGCTCAATGTTGTGTTATGGCCCGCTGTTGTTCGGCTCTGCCCAGCTCCTCGGCGTGCATGAATTGGCATGGGAAAGAGACTGGGGGAGACTCTGTGGAGATGACAAGTAGCTCCTTGATTAACCCGTACAGGCCGGCTGAACCGGCCCACACTTTGCCCGTGTTCTTTATTCATTTCCCTGCTCCCTTTTCTTTCAGAAAGAGACCCAATAAGACCCAGCAGGTGAATGTAAAGAAACGCGAGAGGACTCCCCTCTGATCAGGCTTTTCAAGGCCCGGACAAAGGGCCGTCCCACCTCTTGTACTGCTGTATTAAGACCCTGATTAAAGCTCTTCCTGTTAGGGATTGATTGGGGATGCAAAGCTAAAACCAACAAAACCCGCTGCTGCTGGGGGCTCTGATAATGACCGGGGGCCCCACCTACAAAGCACAGGCTTCAAATGATTAGTGGGTTTTGTTTTCTTAGTAGGTGTGTGCATGTGTGTGTATGTGTTTGGAGAGAGAGATGAGGGAGGGGCGGGTTGTCTAATCATAGCAGGAGGTCTTCAGACAGATAGTGCTAATTAATCAGTAGCCTCGGGAAAAAAAGGTTTTTCCTCTTTTTTCTTATTTCTTCCTCTAAACATCTGCATCTTTATTAAGAGTGACAGTGTGTGAGTCTGCAGACAAGAGTTGCCGATGTTTGTTTCTTCTGTTCGTAACTTGATTAGTTGATGTTCAAGAACCGTACTCTGATTTGAAATACAGTGGATGAAATTAATATTGAACACATCAACAGTTTTAACAATAAATATATTTCTAATGGAGTTGCTGACATGATATTCACACTAGATGTTGCTAACAACCCAAGTAACCCACTTGTAAAAGGAATTCAAATACAAATTAGTCAGTAATTATTCTTGAGAAATTACTGGGAGTAAGTGTTGAAACACTTGAAATGCGTTTAATACTGACAAAGGGTCTGTTTTGGTAAAGACATCTTCAAGATGGTACCTGCATACAGAAACTGGCGGCATACATTGTTAATTGTTTCTACATAAACGGTCTTTAAATTTTGGAGGGTCTGAGGCCTTCTTCTATGTGCTACGATCATCTGTTCTTTCTATTGTTTTTAGATTACCCTCATGTTGGATGACTGCGATTCTAGAAGCTTCATGTTATTTCTCTGTTTTCTTGGCTATGTATTTTGGATTGTTCTCTTAAGGATCCTACAAAGAATATTTCGATAAAATTCTCAAACTATAAAGTTTGTATAAAGTCTGGAATTATCATATGTTGACAAACAGCATCACATCATGACATTTCTATCCCTGAACTTTACTGTTGATGTTTTTCTACTTCAAACAATTAAGGGCTCATCTTTAAAATTAGGGATAAGACCCCTAATTCTTTGGTTATCCAAATGGTGTCCAGAAAATTTTAGATAGACTTCAAATTGCTTTTTTTTTTTTTCCAACGGCAGTGAATTGTAGAGTCACTGTTCATTAAAGCTGTTGATGAACAGCTTTAATGTTGAGTCAGTTACTTCATGCTGTCAAGGGACAACAAAGTTTTGGTCTTTCTTTGTAAGTAGTCTGTGACTTGAATTTTCTTGATTGTTCTTTTGACTCCTTACAGTTGCATCTGGACGTGACTAGTTTATGGTCAAATTATCTTCTGTCCATCATTTTTAGAAATACAACGGAAACCAATTTCACTTGCATTTTTCGCAACAAAAATGCTTCAAAGTTGTTGAACTAACTCATCGATTTTATCTACCATGAAATACTTCTTGTGTGGCAGTATGGTCATGAAACATTTTTTATAGGCCACTTTTCAGGACTAAACCAGCTTACATTAACTTGGACTGATACAGGGGAAGATTGCTTTCTAAATACAGACAGATTTCCGCATGTTTCTATGTCATTTAGCACATCTATTTTTGCATGTGTTTATTTGTTATTCTCTACTTACTGAGCATGTGTCACAGACTAATTTGTGTTTATTTTTCTCTATGTGGGAATTACTTGGGTTGCTACTGACACCAGGTCTTGTCACTAGACTCATTAGAAATATATTTACGGAGAAGAATATTGACCGGTTCAGTTCTTATTTTTTCAACTGAACATATAAGCCATCACAGGATTTTGTAATCATTAAATTATTATTATTTTTTCTTATTTAGGATTTACATGTATGACAGATTGGATCTGCGCAATATACCGCATTGCAATCTTCTCTGTAATATGAGTGTATATAATGTCACAATTGTAAAGTGCTGGATAGAATGTTTGATAGGCTGCCAAATTTCATGTGCCATGCATTTCAACTCTTCCCACAAATGGTATATTAGTCTAGTTGGATGGACTTTTGCTCTCTTCTTTGCATGCTGGATCCAGATCTGAAATGGTACAGCTTAGAGGAAGTGGTGGAAAAATTGTGAATATGGAAAATTAAGATCAATAAACAAAATGCAAGTTTATCACTTTTGACATCATCATCGCAATATTCAGTTGTATAGTACAATGAAATGTTTTGAATGTCTAATTTTACTTTAAAAATTTGATTCCATAAAATATACCTTTTCTTTTGTGGTTCTCTCTCTCTCTCTCTCTCTCTCTCTCTCTCTCTCTCTATATATATATATATATATATATATATATATATATATAT
>CAEGAE010032369.1:0-14863 GCA_903067095.1 Girardinus metallicus | reverse complement strand
CTTCTCCCTGAATAATTCATATTACTGCTTTGGAATCCATGCATACCACTTCCCTATCTGGTCGAACCTCCTCAACCTACTGCAAGTTTAGTATAACTGCCACCATTTCTGCTGTAAAAACAGATAGTTGGTCTGATAATCGTTTGGAAATATATATTTTAAAATCCTCTATATATATTTTCCTATTCCCACACATCGTTTTATATTCTTAGGACCGTCTGAATATATTTTAAGGTAATCACAATGTGAGTTTCTTAAATATATGTCTGTCTTTACCCCTACTTCATTTAAATTCCAATCATTTTTCATGTTATGAAGTTTCATGTCTACATTTACCTCAGGAAATAGCCAAGGAGGAACAACACTAATCGGATTTTGAATATTCCCAACAATTTTGTAAAATTGTTGAAGTTACATTTTCTTCCTGTCTACTTCTAATTTCCATCCAATATAGAGGTAATTTTATTCATCTCATTTCCATTGGAGTCTCTCCAGTCTCTTTTAAAAGACCATCAATAGGTGTCTTTTTCACTTTAAGACTCTGTAGTTCTGGGTTTAAGTATTGCTGGCAATGTCTTCCAGTAACATTGTCAGTAATATTTTTATATTTTCTGTAAATGTAACATTTTTAATACAAAACCACAATGGACTGCCGGTGGACCACCTCGGCGCCCCGACCACCGGGCTTAGCGAGTTTTCTGGGGGAAACCCAGAGAAAGAGCGTCTATTTATTACCCAGTTTTTCGTCAAGAGATGTGGATAGACTGTAGTGTGTGATCATCAACCATTTAGCCTAGTTAGCTGAGCTACAGACTGCTGTTTGCCTTAAGTACACCAGCATTTAATCAGTGAGGGAAATATGTACAATATAGTCCTATATTTAACTTGTCCCTGTACCTCTCACTACTCTTAACAGATGAGTCAGTCACTAGCAGTCCTAACTCCTACTTCCTACTTTTCTTGCTTTTAATCTTGTTTTGAATAGAGTATTGCAAACTGTATGCAGACTGTTGCATATATAATTCACTAGCAGTAAATATTGTGATAGTATCAGTATTGGACCAAAGAAAAAAAAGCAGTTGCCAGGATTTAGTTACGTTTTAAAGGGCCATACAGACTCAAAAAATAGTGACAACTGCGCAGGGGGCAACCAATTTTATTTTTTGTCATGGGGCCAGAGGTGACATTAACTGATTATTTTCCGTATTTGACCGGTTATTTTTTTAAACAACCAGAAAGTTTTGAAGTCCGTCCGTCATTTGACAGGTTATAATTAACTCCTTTGACTGGTGCACATAGGCAGACATTATAGACTTTAACCAAAGATTTCATCGCAGAGGCAACTAAAATCAATTAACAAAAAAATCCTTTCTGAATATCATCTCATGGACACTGAACTAAATGCGTCTTTCCAACCAGGAGCTGACAGCGTGTTGAAGAGTTTTGGACCGGACGCTTTGGGGCGTCTGGTTAAGAAACGCGTTCCAAACCTTTGGTTGAAATGGCGCATTTTATTCAAGTCTCTAGTACAGAACAGAGAAAACTAAAGAAAAAGCAGCGTTGAGCTGATCCATTTGTTGCCTAAACAGAGGAACCAGCAGATTATCTTGAGGAAATAAAGGTGCAGAAGTTAATTAGACCACAACATGCGCAGTGCGCTGCACAACTAATGCGGACGCAGCTCCGCCGCTGCGAAGAATTAAACTTAACTTATTCTCCGATTTTAACAAATGGAGCTGGAAGACGGTACCCTCTCACGCCCAGACGGAGAGCAACGCTCAGGATGAGCGCGGTAGACGTAACATCTGTCCGTTTCGAGGAAACAAAACCATGCAAAGAGATCCTCGTAAAAGCGCACATATGGATAGCACAGGGTAAAAAAACTTGCAGAGTTCAGTTGATTGATTTGGATCAGACAGATCCAACTGATTGATGAACTAGCGCATTTCTCTGCAGATGCAACCAAGAAGAATTAGTGAGGTACCGTACATTCAGACCCCAGCAGGGTGAAGAGCTGGTAATTTAAGTGGAGTCGTTTAATTTAATTTATTATAAGTTTTTGGGGCCTCAGTCAGTGGTTTGTTTCACAACGGAGAAAAAGTTAGATGCATTTATCTTCTTTATGTGTGATGGTATCTGGACTCATGGTTCAACTAGGTGAATATTAACTAAATTGCATAAAAATGTGGCTAAATAGCCGATGTTAATATGATTAAAAGGGTAAAAATAGACCATGAACAATTTTTTATGTTGTTGGTCGAAATGACGGATAACAAAAAGTCTAGCATGTCCTCTGCATGGGACCCAAAATTCCTGGCAGCGCCCCTAGGAACAGGGATGAATATAAAAATGTTAATGAACTGTGTGGGAGACCTCTGGACTAGGCAATTCCAACTCCATCATTCTTATGTACTTGTTATGCATTTGTTTCATGTGGAAATTCAGTTTACCATAATGAAAGACACTCCCCCTATATTTCATGTGAAAAACACATCTCACCCATGTGGGTTTTCCTGAGTATATCTAAATGATCGATTACAGAGAAAACTTTTCCACAAGTTTGGCTTCAAAATGGCCTCTGACCTGTACGGGTTTTCAGGTGACTGCTCAAACTATCAATTAAACAGAAGCTTTTTTCACAAGATTGTCATGAAAAAGGCCTCTCACCTGTATGACTTCTCTTGTGGACATCTAAATTACTAATTTGAGAGAAACATTTTCCACATGATTCGCATGAAAAAGGTCTCTCACCTGTATGGATTCTCTTGTGTACTTTTAAAATACTAATTCGAGAGAAACTTTTTCCACATGATTCACATGAAAAAGGTCTCTCTCCTGTATGAATTCTCTTGTGGACATTTAACTGACTAATTCGACGGAAACTCTTTCCGCATGACTGGCATGAAAAAGGTTTCTCACCTGTATGAATTCTCTTATGGTCATTTAAATCTCTATTTCGTGAGAAACTTTTTCCGCATGATTCGCATGAAAAAGGCTTCTCACCTGTATGAATTCTCTTGTGGACTTTTAAATCACTAATTCGTTTGAAACTTTTTCTGCATGTTTCGCATGAAAAAGGTCTCTCACCTGTATGAATTCTCTTATGGTCATTTAAATCTCTATTTCGTGAGAAACTTTTTCCGCATGATTCGCATGAAAAAGGCTTCTCACCTGTATGAATTTTCTTGTGGACTTTTAAATCACTAATTCGTGTGAAACTTCTTCTGCATGATTCGCATGAAAATGGTTTCTCAGTATGGTTTCTGTAATGGGTTTTCAACTTCCACTGTTGTGTGTAACATTTCCCACAAATGTCACATTTGAAAGACTTTTTCTTTGTGCCAGTATCAGACTGACTCTCTGACACAGAGCAGCTGCTTCCTTCCTGATCTTTGCTCTCAACCACTGGAGAGATATGAAGGGAAAGCTTCTCTATTCTTGTCTCTTCTGCACTGATATCATCTTCCTGAAGAGTAGAAGTCTCAATCAAAGCAACAAACTGCTTCTGGACAAGCTGCTCTCCCTCCTGACTGCTGCAGAGGTCCTTCTGGTCCTGTCCAGTTGGTAAATGTTCTGGTGGCTGATGTTCATGTTGAAGCACTGAAGAACGTAGCTCCTCCTTTTTCACATATATTAGTGGATATTCCATTTCCTCATGTTTGAGTAGTGCAGATACTGGTTCCTCCTCTTCTTTTTTAATCCATTTTGGTTCTGGTTCCATCTGTGCCTCTTCTGTCCACTGATGTTCTGCTTCTTTCTGGTCCTGACTGGACCAACTTGCCAGGCTACAGACTTGTTGGATGGCAGAAGCTTCATCCTCATTTGAGACATTTGGCTGTTGGAGGTCTGTGGGAACAAAAGATGGCATCATTAATATAATTTAATTGATGACTATCTCATGGATCAGCCTGGTTTCTCCTGTAGATTCTGGACTGTAAGCAACATGTGGTTAAACTAAAATTAGTTTGTAGAGTTTATCTGAAAAGCAGGTAAAGTGTCCACTGCACTAAGTTACAGCTGTCGTAAAAATGCTCAAAAGATTTCAAGTACATTCAGATTTTAATATAGAAGTACAGTTTGATGCAGACTTTTATTTCTTTTACAATAAAACATTGAGTTTTTGGGTGTTCATACAGTGAAAAACTCAACCTACATTAAAACAATATGTTTTTAATCTCACATCATTTCCTTACACAAGGTAGATATGTTGATGTTAAAATGAGGTGGACCCAAGAAAATATATAAAAAAACTGGCCTAAAATTAAAACCCATTCATTATTGATCAAACTGTGCACATAGTAAACTGAATGTGTGACAGATGATGCTGGATGGCATCATCTGTCAACACCACACACTGAGGAGGATGGTGGAGCAGGTCAACACATGTCCAGGTCTCTCTGTAAGAGAACTGTAGCAAAGACAAACATCCCACCATCATCAGGTCACCATAGCAACCATCAGACACTACATTCATGAAAAGTGGATGTTTGGGAGACACAAAGAATAATTTCCTCTCATCACTGTTGGAGACACCTAATCCATTTAACTGGGACATGTCCCACAGAACAAATCTGCAGTGATTGAGATATATTTCATAAAACATTTCAGAAATGTAGATGTGCAGAAAACTATTTTCATATTTCTACTTTGAAAGTTTTCCAGTGTCCCTATAGAACTGGTCTGGGCCCCTGAACTGAAGAGATAATACTAAATTAATGTTTTTACCAGTCCTTTAAACTGATTTTTATCTTTTTACCTTTAACAATGAATTAAAATGAAGATGTAGCACTTTTAGCTTCAGCTGAATAGAGATCATGGGCAGAAATCCCAGGAAACTCGGAATAAATGTGCAAAAAACGAAATAAATGTGCTCTTCATCTTAATAAAAAAATAAGAATAAATTTTTAGGTCCCCCCTGCCACTGATAGAACAATGGTTCAGTCCAATGTGTAGGAGAAGCAACAAGTGCGCTGAATGGTATAGGCTCTCGGAGTAGCTGAAGTGAGGAGCTACCTGTGGTTCTCCAGCTCAAACAAAAAACCCTCAAGTAAATACTTACAGCAAAAGACATGTAACACCTATTTACTTTCACTGCTCAATAGGAAGAAACACATTAGTAATTAATGGGTTGCAGACACGTGCCCCTTGCAAAATTCAGAGGGGGGTCAGGAAGTGGATTTCTCCGGTTCAAGACAGAGCAAAATGGATCACAGCAAGTATGCTCAGTGGGCTGGAGCAGACAAGGCATCTCAAAACAATATGTGTATATTTAGGATATGATCTATATTGTCTTGGTAAAAAAGCCTTGTCATATGATCTTGAGAATTTACTTGGCGTCGAGGTGATTGACATAGCTAACTATCTGGTGCTGCAGATCTCATATTATACGATAAGCCAGATGAAAGTATTCAAAAGCCTGGAAGCATACAATTTATTTAGAACTAGTGTAGGTTCTGCTTCCTCGTCTGGTCCCATCTGTTCCTCTTCAGTCCACTGATGTTATGCTTCTTTCTGGTTAACACAGGACCTGCTTGCCAGGCTACAGACTTGTTGGATGGGAGAATTTTCCTCCTCATTGGACACTTGGTTGTTGGATGTGTTTGGGAACAAGGACATGATCAATATAATTTAATTGATGTCTGTATCAGATCACCCTGGAACGATAAAATACTGACATCTGTAGCTGCCAGTATGTTACTGTAAATTTAGTTTTACTACTGCATTCACTTAATGAGTAAGCTACTGCAAAAAAAATGTAATGCAACATTTTAATGTAGTCTTAGTTTTACGATAGACTAGTAATACCTTACCCAGTGTAGGCTTCTTGTTAGAAGTGCTAAAATTGGTGCAGTTCTAAAATGCATAATCATAATGTCACATAACACAAAAGAGGATACAATAAGTAACCTTCAGAACAAATTTTTTTATTTAAAGCCATCACTCAGCCTCAAACCAGATATACATGTGCAGTGTATTCAAACATATTCAAGACACATAACCATTCCTCAGAAAACTGGTAAAAAAATAGCCCTTCAAAGTCAAGACATAGTTTCACTAACAATCAAATAAAAATTGAAGCCTTACAGTTTACAGTAAAAACTGGGTTTAAATGATCATACAATCTTAAGAACATAAAAAAACAGTTCTTAAAGAAATATCCATACTTTGGACATCACTAAACAAATCAAAGAAAAAAGACTTCCAAAATCAAAAATTCAACGTGGTTGAAATAATGTATGAATAAGAATTCTAGAATCACTTTTTACTATTGTAAACAGGGTTGTAAACTGTTAACTATTAATGATTTTCAAGCGTTCAAGTGGCACTTACTTTATTAGATGCAGATGAAGGCACCGTCCAGCATGAAAAAAATACAAGACAATATAATTTAGATCTTAAAAACTGATATGGAAACATTTCAAAGAAAAAAAGGACAACAACTAACCTGCATTAAATGCCACTCAAAGTCCACCAGGTTTTTGATAAGGGTGGAAACCTGCATATTCACTTTCTGCTTTTTCTTTTGAATGATCTTTCCTGTCTTTTTGGATACCATCCTCCCATGGCCAGTCTTTGTGCCCCTATCTGGGTTAATCCCAATGAAGCGACTAAAAAACACAATCAAAAATGGTAAAGTTTGGAGAATATAAATAGTGTGGCACAAGTACAATATATGAAGCTTTCTTTACTTAATGTGGAGAAATTATCCTGTTTTTAAATTATATGAAGAAAAAACATCACCAACTTTGTCAATTGTTAATCATAACTTGTTTTAAAACTGTAAAACCATGACATTATATTTTGGTTATTGTAAAGTGTTTTAAAAAAAAATAATAATTATTATTATAGGGATGGTTTTACCGTTGAATGAACTCCAAAGTTTTGGCTGCCTCATCTTGATATTGGAGGTTGAAGATGTAGAAGGTGGCAAACACAGCTGCAAGTCCTGTCAGAAATGTTGGCTGGACTCCCTCACAGACAATATGGCCTTTAATGCTGACCATCCATCCAGTAAATGCTTGCTCATTACCACCTAGCAAGGACAAAGAGGAAAATTTTGTTGTATTTTTCCTCATGCAACAAATGAGGAAAGCGTACACTGGAGAATAAATTGGCATTTAATTTATCTAAGGTCATTATGACAAAGCTATTGTAATAATGGGTTTTTAACTATATTAAGGTACCATTAACAAAGTGCGCATGTGAGGTCTCTGCGTTTGTTACACCTACATGCTTGTATTCCTATACAGTAAAGCCGTTCGGCCTGAGGATTGCACCGGCAGCATTTCAAAGATTAATGAACAGAGTTGTTGGTGACATGGCTGGTTATGTGGTCTACTTGGATGACGTTGTGGCGTTCTCTGACACATGAGAAGAGCAAGTGGAGCGCCTCCGGGAGCTTTTCACTCATTTGATGGGGGTGAGGTTACCAGTCAACCTTGCCAAATGCAAGTTTGGAAGGGCGACTGTTACCTATTTAGATTGTGTGGTTGGCCAAGGTGAGGTCACCCTGTTGTAGTAAAGGTTCAGGCGGTAGAGCAGTTTTCTGTTCCAGCTAAGAAGAAGGAGCTTGGGATGGCGGGATACTACAGATGTTTTTGTTGAAACTTCTCATCTATGGTGGTGCCGTTAACAAACTTGCTGTGCAAAGATGGAAGGTTGAGTGGTCTCCCCTTTGTCAACAGGCTTTTGAGCAGGTGAAAAGACTCCTCTGTGCTGCTCCTGTGTTGGCTGCACCATGTCTTAAACATCCGTTTCAGCTTTACATGGACACCAGTCATATGGGTGCTGGAGCTGTCCTTACACAGACTGATGATTTGGGTATTGGTTGGCTGGTGAGCTACTTTTAAAAAAAGTTCAATAAGCATCAGTAGAACTGTTCTGTGATTGAGAAGATTTGCTTTGATCCTAGCCATGAAACATTTGATGTTTATTTAAACATCAAAATGTTTGGTCTGTAAGCACCACGCCAACATCATGGTGTTTACAGATCATAATCTCCTGACGTTCTTGTCCTCTCTGAAATATCTAAATCAGCGTTTGATTTGCTGGTCATTGTCCCTTCAGTCTTACAATCTGGACATTCATTACATCAAAGGAAATGAGAATGTTGTAGCTGATGAGTTATCTTGCACTCCAGTTCTATAGCCCGTTTGCTTTTCGTCTGGTTTTCCCCCCTCTGTTTGTTTTTTCTGTTCCTCAAAGAACTTCTGAGTGCACCAATTGCTGGTCTGGAAAGTGAACTGAGGAGGAGAGAACCTGTACACTAAACACCAATTTGGCTAAGTATAACTTATGGAAAAGAGCAGCATGCTAATGGTGGCTGGGTTTGCTATACATGTTGTGGTGAATTTAGGCTAAAGCAGGCTTCCCTATAAGAACCTCCTTTTTATGGGCGGGGTGTGACGGCCCCCTGCTGTGTTGCATTGTAGCCTGTTAACTGTTCTTCAATGAAGGTCTTGGAGATGAGAGGTGCTTAAGGTCACATGTCCACCTGGATCATGTATATAAGGAGCGCCCATTCCATTCATGGCAGACGAGATTCAGGCCCAAAACCAGACGACAGCCAGATCTAGATCCATGGGCGGAGCCAGAGCCAAATGGCGTGGGGTGCATCGGTCACTTGACACGGTGTAGGAGAAAGGTTGTGGTTTGGATGGACCACAGTGGAGGTGTCGCTTGACCAGACCTGTGAGCAGAGGCTGAGACCTGTGGGCGCCAACCAGTCCATGACTGAGGGAGAGCTGCACTAGTCGGAGGACCATGCCAAAGAGAGCGCACGGCCGTGTAGCGGTTCTTGGGCTGCCGCCCACTACCCCTAGACAATCATTTAATAATAAATACCTCTAAAGAGCTTAAAATGGTTCTTGTTGTCATGTCCTCCCGGTTTCTTGTTGCGATCATCTGAGCCATGCAGTAACATTGCAATACAGTCTTTTTATTCTGTCTAAATATTATTTTTAAAGAAATATATATGTAATTGGAAAAAAAAAAGCCAAGTATTAAGCAAAACCTGAACCATTAATAATTCATACCGCACTTACGCAATATCAGATGAGGACTGGCTGGCAAACTTAGGCTTGTATCCACATCAGGTGCTGTTGCATACTCCTGTGTAGCATAAACAAGAGCATATTAGAAAAACAGTATGCACAAGCAAAAGTGGACAAAACTTGTAATGTATATTTGCTATGATCTTACATCAGTAGTCAGTATTAGGCCGTCAGGTGACTCGTTGAAATAGGCCATCAAAAGCTGGATGACAAGGAAAGTTAAGTCGCCAGTTGCCTTTTGAGCCAAAATTGTCTGGACACTGGAAGCCTTTACTTTAATGCGGAAATACTCTACAATAGCATTACCACACTCCTCAATTGACAGTTCAAGGACACGGAGAAGGGGAACATCGGTTAGCAACTCAAAGTGAGAAAAGATTCCCCTTTGTGTAAATAGGTAAGGCCAGTTGATTCGTAAATCAGTAATGGAGGGAGCAGGGATCCTATTTATATGTTTACGCTGAAGGCTGTAAGTAGTCTCCATCAGGTCTATCACTTCTGGGCTTTCATGTCCATTGATGCCATACATGTTGAAGGTACTCTGTAGTCTTTGACGTTTCTCTTCCAATGTGTCATCAGTTTCCTGTGGGGGCAGTTCTGGCTGGAACCTGGTACACCCATATACGGCAGTTGGTCCCCGTTTGACTCTAGCTAAGTCACAGCGTCCTGATGATCTGTACCTTTGAAAGGTCCGACAGCGGTTGATATTCTCAATTCGTGTTTTGAGTTGAGAGAGCAGAGAATTATACCCTCCAGCAATTAGCTTTCCACTTGGGGTCATATCAGCAAAGCTATCTGGGTATTTGCGGGTTATCTTCTGGCAAATTGTAAGGCATTGTGAACGTGTAGGATTAGCCTCATACTTCTGCACTTCATCTGCAAGAATTCTTATCATTTGCCGCCTCTTGTCAGGAGAGGGTCTTTTGCCTTTTGAAATTGCCATCTGAATCTCCAGTGGCATCTTGTTCCATGGAACTTGAAAGTCTTCTGGCCAAAACCAGGATGCATTTTGTTGTTCATTCTGGCATAACATAAGAGGTGTTTGCGGTGCTGAAGGTTGTAGTGATGTTGGTGGTATGCTGGAAAGCAAGGATGTGGAATTACTTGGAGGACTGGAAAAAGGCAATGCAGGTGCTGAAGGTTGTAGTGATGTTGGTGGTATGCTGGAAAGCGAGGATGTGGAACTACTTGGAGGACTGGAAAAAGGCAATGCAGGTGAGAGACTGGAAATAAACTCCATGTCTAGTGTGACTGTGTTTGTTTCTGAAATCATAAAAAGACATGCATTATAAAAGTAAAACATGTTTTTATTTGTCAGCAACATCTAAAATATGATAGGGTTGTTTACCTTGCTTGAATGACTCCAACAATTTGCGTTGTTGAACAACAGGCAGCAGATCCTTGATGTCCTCTTGTTGAATATATTTCAGATCTTCTGCAGACTGAGCCCCAGAAATTACAAGTCTGGAAACTAGTTTTTTTTGAGTGTCCTCACAAAGATTGGGCAATGCCTTGATCATTATGTCCTTTATTGTGTTATCCAACGACATTTGTCTAAAACACAGGAATAGAATGATAGAGTATTAGAGGAGATACACCATTTTTAAGAATGTTTCTTTTTCTTTGTTCAAATCTCAGGACACCAAAAAAAATAAAAATAAACTGACAGCAATATCTGACTTTGCAATACCAGAAAGTTCAAACTGTACCTTTCATGTGGTCCAGCAACAAAGCAAAATTGCGGTCCGTGTATGTAACCTGCAATAAAATAAAGAGCAAGTAAAAAGCCAACAAAAATAAATTTAGAAAGCTAAAGTATAATTCACTTTTGAGATAAGGAAGTCTGCTGTAATGAACAATACATTCAGTATTGTGCTTGCATGCTTGGCTAGTAGCAACAAAGGCAACTCAAGCTAGCTAATGCTAGCTTGAATTTATAACAATGGAAAAATGAAAGAGAAAATAAATGTGGTCCTGAAGTTTTTGTATTAGACACACTTTAGCTACAAAGTACTAGACTTATGACTAAATATTAAAGATAAATTTATCTTTCACCATGAAATTGCCGCTACCTGACTGTGGCCCAAGACATGTGATCATCTGAAGTAAACTCAACAACAAATGACATAACAGCACAACCGCTTTTCTAAATTCACTTTATACCATGTAAAACCATTACTTAGTTTCAGAGTGATTTTACTTACCTTTCTGATGTTTTAAATTTGGAGGATGAATGCTGATTCCCTAAGACGCAAGTACAAGTAAAATGTCTTGCCTAGGAAACTACTGATGACTGACAGTAGTTTACACAACAGAAGACAAAGTTAACAATATTCTACCGTATTTTATAACAACAGTATGTTACTGCTAGAATCTGCTGTAAATTTACTGAAATTTCTAAGAGTAAAAAAAAATTGGGGGCCCTGTCAATTATATCTTCTTTTGTTTTACTTGTTTTTAGCAGTAAATTTTAAAAGTTACCATTCCCAGATCAAAAAGCAAACATCCATATTTACTGAACAGCCCCGGGGATCTGCATGAAATGGTTTGTTCCTGCTTAGTGAACTTGAAGGTAACAGTGTTCAGCAGCAACCAAACACTACAATCGCTGTGTAGTCAAGAAAAAAACATTCAGGTTTTCATAAAAGGTCAGACAAAAAAAAAATAACAGCAAAAGATGCTGTGTCTCTTTATAACCCAGTTTGTCTCCAAGAGACGTGGATAGACTGTAGTTTGAATCCAAAGAGCACCCATACTGCTCGCTCCTCCTCACCTGGCTTTATGCTACGCTCAGTGGCAGGAGACAAGGAGCCCGGCAGGTAACTGAGGTAATGGTGACACAATGACGGGAGACAGCACTGCGCCCTCTCCATTCATTTCTATAGAGCTTGTGCAGTGAGGTTAACATCGCTAGCTCTCATCCAGCTGAAGTGCATGTGACATTTTAGTGACGCAACAAAAGAAAGTTGAAAATTGTTCAACTTTTGTCGCTGTCATTGTTATAGTATCCCGATAACAATGACCAAGTGGAGAAAAACTAATGCTGTTAGCTCCCTGTGTGGTTAGTCGTTACTGAGAGAAGAGGGCGTAACACAAGCACCGGAGTGAAACTTTTTCTAAGTCTCTTTGGTAGAAAGAGAGACAACAAAAAGAAACAAGCAATATTATAGCCATGATTTAATTATCAAGCACATTTTTTTGATTTGTGCGATTAATTGGTTTATTTATCGCGACAACCCTCATTCTCAAATGTATGACTTTCCTTGTGAGGATTTAACTGGCTAATTTGAGAGAAATTCTTTCCGCATAGCTGGCATGAAAAAGGTCTCTCACCTGTATGAATTTTGTAATGTCTTTTCAACTTCCAGTCTCGTGTGTAACATATCCCACAAATGTCACATTTGAAAGATCTTTTCTTTGTGCCAGTATCAGACTGACTCTCTGACTCAGAGCAACTGTTTCCTTCCTGATCTTTGCTCTGAACCACTGGAGAGATGTGAAGGGAAAGCTGCTCTGTTTTTGCTTCTTTTTCATTCATATCATCTTCCTGAAGAGTAGAAGTCTCAATCAAAGCAACAAACTGCTTTTGGACAAGCTGCTCTCCCTCCTGACTGCTGCAGAGGTCCTTCTGGTCCTGTCCAGTTGGTAAATGTTCTGGTGGCTGCTGTTCATGTTGAAGCACTGAAGAGTCTAGCTCCTCTTTTTCTACATATG
This sequence comes from Girardinus metallicus, assembly GCA_903067095.1. NCBI lineage: Eukaryota > Metazoa > Chordata > Actinopteri > Cyprinodontiformes > Poeciliidae > Girardinus > Girardinus metallicus. The sequence continues at coordinate 2,096 of CAEGAE010032369.1, read as the reverse complement.
TTAGTGGATCTTCTATTTCCTCATGTTTGGGCAGTGTAGGTTCTGGTTTCTCCTCTTCTTTTTTAATCCATTTTGATTCTGGTTCCATCTGTTCCTCTACAGTCCGCTGATGTTCTGCTTCTTTCTGGTTATCACAGGACAAACTTGTCAGGCTACAGACTTGTTGGATGACAGAAGCTTCCACCTCATTGGAGACACTTAGCTGTTGGAGGTCTGTGGGAATAAAGGATGACATCAGTAATATAATTTAATTGATGACCATCTCATGGATCAGCCTGGTTTTCCCTGGTAATTCCGGTCTGTAGGCATAAATCTAAAATTAGTTTGTTGAGTTTGACTGAAAAGCAGGTAAAGTCTCCTCCACGCTAATTTGCAGTCATGGCCTAAAATGAAAACCTATTCATTATTTCTCAGACTGTGCATATAGGCAAAAAACTGGAAATGTGAGAGATGAGGCTGGATGAGTTTCTCTCAACACCACATACTGAGGCTGACGGTGGTGTGGGTCCAAACCACTCCAGGTCTCCCTGGCCCTGGAGTGGTTTAGCCAGGGTATTGGCCAATACCCGAAGTTAAGACACAGGAGTGAACTGTCTCAATTCTCTACGCACTCGAACCCTTATGTACTCTTTGATTGAGTCCCCACTTCATAGAGGGGTGTAAGGTGCAGCAGGGTACCTGGTATTAATTAATACCAGGGTAACAATACCCTGGTATTAACTTCGCCATCCAAAATGGCGTTACTGGTCACTGTTTAAGTACTTGTGCCACTAAAAAGCATAATTACAATAAAAAATAGATTTTAAATGAACAGTACAGGTATTTTTGCCTTCCAAAGACATTGCTGGAGATATTTGACTGTTCTTATGTGTTTTGTTATGACTTGTTGAATACAGAGCAAAATTTGATTTAATCACACATTCAACAAAGTGAAATAAAAATTATTTCAATACTTTACTGTTAAAAACTGATTTTTTTTCTCTTTTGCAACAGACACAGTTTGCTCTGTGAACATTGCCATATTCCAAAATAGTAAAAAAATATATATTAAAATTTATTAATATTCAATTTAACGGTATATAGTATTTTGCACTTTTAACTTAAGATGGATTTAGACAGAATTACAGCTTTGCTATGCTAGATCAGGGCTGCGCAACTTCTGCAGCTCCAACAAATGCAAATGGCGCTGTGACTTAATTATTATAAGAAACAATTAAATATTGACCATTTTTTGTTTCATACTTTTGTTCTGTGCCCCTACGAAAGTTCTATCATACATTTTCCTTATGAAAAAGAATGATCTCCGTTTGGTTTTTAGAGACTCGTAAACACGTTTTCTGTTTGTGCTGCAACATTTTGTGCTGAGCTACAAACCCATCAGCCTCTGTAGCATCAGAGCGAGCAGCTAAAACTGTTCCTGTTCAGCCCCGTTTAGCAGCAGCTGGAGCTGCAGCAACTATCGCCGCTGACGGATCTCTGTCTTCAGAGAAAACACCAGCACCTTCATCCAGACCTACCAGAACTTTGTCTCTGCAGCTCCGAACCGACTCTGTGTAGCTTAATTTCTGGTTTCCAGTTGATCCCCATCATCCTGCGCTGAGCATCGAGCTCTTCCTCGTAGCAAATGATGGTTTTTTCAACCTCTGTGAAGATTTCTTGAGCAGCAGCAGTTAGTCGCTCTCTGATAAACTCTCTGAGATGCTGAACTGAAGACATGGTTGCTGAAATATTAGCTGAAATGGGACAATGCAGCAGTTTTCTAGCTCAGGCCTTGCAGGATTCTTCTTCTTCTTCTTCTTCTTCTTCTTCTTCTTTTCTATAATGGCGGATTGCAACTTTAAGCTTTGCCGCCACCTACTGTACATGAGTGTGCAGCAACATTACATCCATTAAATTCTATTTTTTACATTTTGTATTCTGAAGATAAATAAATAATGCTTTCCTTAATCTGTAAATATCCACTATGTTTCCTCCATTTCCCAATATTCTTTAAGACTCCATTCCTGTCCTCCTAACCTTTCTTCTCAATCTCTCCCTTTCAGGCTCATGTTTTACAGTTCATCAATGCATGTTCTACATTTTCTTTCTCTCCACAT
>CAEGAE010032366.1:0-30862 GCA_903067095.1 Girardinus metallicus | reverse complement strand
TCCCAGGCCGAACTTGAAAACTGGACGTTATGCTGCTAACACTTAGCTTTCGTCAACAACTCAGGCGGAAGTGAGAGTAAATAAAGTCCCGGCCGGAACACGGTGCGCTAAATAACAACACATAATATAACGAGGCTTCGAGGCAGATCAGTTTTCCTCGAGGAATTTTAATAATCGAGGTGCTCGAATCACTCGAGGAATCGTTTCAGCCCTAGTCGAGTGACCACAAGGATGTGTTTGGTGAAAGACATTTATACTCTCTTAACCTCAAAACGTGGCATAGACACAAATATTTAAATATTTGTAGTTAGTATAATAATTAGAAAAAACTAAAGTCAATAGACACCTGCAAGTATTATTGAAAATCTTATTTTAACAGTTTTCTCCACTGTTTGATCCACAAGAGCATCGATAAAGATCAGTAAATTTGGAAATATTATTAAATGTAGTTACTGTGTGCTGTTTTGGTAATAGAAATCACACTTCTACTTTAAATGGAAATGTTTTTCAAGAAAATCTATGTTTGCGGTGCTATGAGTGCTGTGCCATGGAGTCACAGCCATACAGTTACCTAAAAAAAGAATAGTACATACGTTTTTATCATCATCACAATAGCACCACGATAAAATTCTAAATCCATATTGCCCATCCATACACCTAATTTAGAAGGCCCAATAGTTGTGATCAAACAGGTTTTATACCAGACCAAAGCAGATCAATATTGATAATATTACCAATACTGACTTAACAACCCTTCACCATGAGCACCAACTCTTACTCTAGAAGTCACTTCATTTTTGTTTTCAGTTTCATGAAAGTAAAAATAAATTCACAAACATAAACTGATGCTGCAAATAAATATTCAAATATGCAAAATGCTGATTCTTTAAAACGTGAATTGTCAATAATGACAATTCGAAAACTACTATTAGAATGTTTTTCTGTTTCGAAAACTATTATTTTCGAAACAGAAAAACATTTGCCGATTTCTAACTCACCATCTCAGGGATGGAGTCCCAGCTGTAGCTGTAAATCTCTGGAGGGAGGTTGTACACGCGGAGGACGTTGTCAGCACTGTTAGTCAGGATGCAGGAACCATCAGGTGCCCTAAATGGAGGAGACGGTTCGCTTAATATTAACTCAACTTGTTTCATGTTGAATTAGCCGTTAGTAATATTGTCTCTGCTAAAAGATAAAGATGATTTGTATAATATCTAGATTGATATAGTAAAAATTCTCCTTTACCTTTTGTTTTAATGGAAGGACGACATTAAACTCAAAATGACTTATGAGTGATTAGGCCAAAGATAAATAAATATACAACAAGTGGCTCAGAAAACAACCTGTTCCAGTGAGTTTTGTTCATGTTTATCGTAGATCAGGATTACCATTTGCAGCCTTTCAGGTAATTCTCTGGAAAGCTGGAGTACTCTGTCCAGGAACCGGTCAGCATTGAGGGATTCTGGGTAAAATCCAGGTTGAGGCTGGAAGAAAAAGAGAAATGAGACACACGCCCATAACAACAGAAGTTTGATGTTGGCCAGAAATTAAAGGAAGCTTGTGGAAAAGAAAAAAAACTGTAAACATTCAATTTTGCAAATGAAATGATTTTTAATTGTTGTACAGTCTGAACTATTACAATGCTTAAAAATCAACATTTATTCATAATTTTTTTTTTTAATTTTTACTATAAATAATTATTTTATTAAATAAAATTCCACTCAATAGGTAATTTCTTCGGTTTTTGTCCTTTTCTATCATTATAACTAATGGAGTCCCACATTTTCTCTCCATCTCTCCCTGAGCTTTAGCATCTCAAGGTGATGGGTGTCACTGAAATGGTCAAATAGACACAGCAGGGAATCTCAAATATGATCACACAGTCCTTATGGGTTAACTTCTATAATATCTATTGCTATTTTGAACATATGTTTTTTTTTTTTACATTAGTCCAACTTGATTTTTTTTTTTTAAAAAAAAGCTTCTACTGGAAAAAAAACCAACAAAAAGAGGGAAGATCTTGTGTTTGGCCTGATGGGGGCACTACAACTGTATGCAAAACACGTGAAAGATTTTTCTTTTAATTCAAGATTAAACAAGTAAAAAAGAACTATGTGCCTCAACAATCACATCGAGATCATGACACCGAATTAAAAACAACCAAAATGAGATTAAAATCTTTCCTGGAAGCAATAAAAATAGTTTGAAAATCCACCGTGGGTAAAACCTTCTTGCTTTGTGTTTTCTGTCTGCTGTCTCTTCTGTGAGACATTTTAAATTAAAGTCAGAATACAAAACAAAAATTTGAACAAAAGTTCTTTAACTTACTGCTGTCCTGATGCGGGGCTGTCTGCTGCTTCGTCGCCATCGCACTCCTCCTCTTGCCTTGTCTCATCTCTTTCTCCAGCATCGGGTCCTCCATCTCCGTTCTGGTGGCATTCCGCTACATCTTCGTCTCTCTGATCTTCCCCCTCAGGTTCCTGTAACTCGTGTGTTGCTATAAAAAAAAAAAAATTAAATTAAAACCTGTGAGTCCAATATTTTTGCCACACTTCCAGTTTTTAAACGCACTCAATCATCAAGACGAGTGTTTTACTTTGTGCAGAAGTGGAGGTGTCTCTCTGTGCAGATCCAGACTCCGTTGGTGTTCCATCTCCCTGCTCCTCCTCTCCCGTCCTGGAGCGCTTGGCTGATGGTGGAAGCTCATCCTCTGCGGTCTCTTGCTCTACCTGCTCAGACTGACAGAGTAGAGGCGGGACCTGTTGAGGGGGCTCGCCATCTGCTTCAGAGTCCTGCCCACCAGCCGCCACGCCTCCGCTCTCTCCACCTCCAGCTGAATCGGACATGGCTTTATCGGTCGTCCTCCCGGCGTTTTGAGGCCCGCAGTCCTGCGGGTGGCTGTCAGACGTGGGTGAGGTAAGTGCTACTGGGATAGTGCTTCCTCCTGCAGTGTGGACGGCTGAGTCTGTCGGGGTTTGAGGACATCACCCACCTAGAGAAAACAGAAAGTGGGTCAAAGATAAAAGCCCAGTTTTCAGGGAACATTTTTGTTCAAGAAGCATTAAAGACAGTTTTTTTTTCCCCCTTGTTGTGAAGTTGTTGTCTTTCTAAACATCTCCTTCACTTATACAAATTGATAATTCATTTTAATTGCTTTTGGCACTTCATAGAAATGGAAAAACAGAGAAGACATGTTCATAAATACATAAAATGAGGTGCAAATGGAATGGCATTGGAGGCAAAATGATTTAACATCCAATACATACATTCACAAACACCAAACCAACATTTACTCTACGTACTGAACAGTTTTCATCGACACTGTCCTGTTCGCATGTTCCTCTGTTCTGCAGTCATTTCTTGAGAAGCGAGTTTAAGAAACGAAAATACGACTTGGCATTTTTAAATTTGATTTAGTCAGTAGTACGTGTCTGTGTGAATTTAAAAAATACACAGCAGGCTTTTATAATAATAATGATGATTCTTGACCTGGAGTATTAACTTCATGCCCTCTGAGAGTTTGTCACCACTGATCAAGTCTAATGTACCAAAAGAAATAGCTTGTCTTCTTCAACCTTATCAAATGGCAAAACCGAAAACTAGGTGTTGTCCTATAAGCAGACAATGCCAACAAGGGAACTAAAATTTTGATAAATATTTACTAATCCCACTGAATAAATCTAATCAAAACAAAAGGTAGACTTTCCAAAGTTTTGCCAGAGTTAAACTAAGCTATCGAGTTGCATACATTTTCAGGGTTTTTTTAACATCCGTGTCATGACTGCTAACAACGAGTCCCTGTCTGTATATACACGAGTGTCCATCTAACGTCACGTTGCTGCTAAGGGTCGTTTATTAAATTTCAAGTGGAACCGCTGAACTGAAAGGTGCCTTTCGACAAGTAATTAGAATAGAAAGTCACAGACAGGAAAGCAAGTAGATTTACACAACGATAGAAACACGCCTCGCATAAAAACATAATAGAAACACCGCACAGTAAAGGCACAATGTCAACATACTGGGAAGGTTTAAGAAATAGTTGACAACGATAATTGAATCTGACAAACATTTAGCGTATTATAACGTATATATTTGTGCGCATTAGCGAGCTGCGACTTAAATAAATGTTGGCATTACTAAAGGAAAAAATGTATAAAAAGAAACGCCTTGAAAATGCTCCTACAAACACCTGTGGCGAGTCGTGACAGGTCAGATACTTCAAAACGGTCGGTCGTTATTTTAAATTAACTGCATAAATATATGCACAGATAAATTTCCCTCCAGCCCCGCTGCTTCCCCCCCCCCCCCCCCCCACCACATTAATATTGACGATGGAGAAAGCAAATTTCACGTGTCTGGAACAAAGAAACAGCCACCAAGCTCTGTTTAGCTTCAGTTAGCATTAGCTCGTGCTAACAGTATGCAGCTACGCACCTGCTGTAGCTCTTCTGACCGTTGACGCTGAGCTTCGTGTCCTTTTCCCTCTTTGCGGCTTCAGAAGTTTTCACACAATCGGAGGAGACAAGAAGCCCTCAAATACAAGTCGACGTCTTCTTTGCAGGGAACTTCTTTGCAGGGAACTTCTGTGCTGCTTACCAGCTCATCGAGAAGTTGTAAACACAAGTAGGTAGCCATGTGTTTGGAACTATCGCGAGAGTTCGTTTAAACGGATTTGAGATCTGCTCCCCTCCACTTCCGCGTCAGGTTTCCTCTCAAATACTGAAGGATTTTGTTTAGAATAGTCTACAGATGGATCTCGGGAAAAGAAAAAGTATCAGTTATCTTATGTATTTAGCTGGATTTAAGTTATTTGTCATGGAAACCAAACATTAAGCTACTCAAAATTAGATAACTTCGGACAGAGAAAGACTGCTGATTTGACAGTAGCCCAGCATCCAATCACATCTTAGAAAAAACTTAGTGGAAGGAAAAACAAACGTCATGGATTGACACTTTCAAAGGATATGAAGTAAAGTCCATTCTAAACGTAATTGTGTCTTACCTGGACTAAGAAAAGAAAAAAAAAATATTTCACTGTTGTCAGTGGTCCAGTCCTTTTTCAAATAAATTTAATGCTTTTTTGTTATTATACTGTAACCAGTCATCAAAATTCACAGAAATGTATGCCGAAATGTAGCATTGTAATAAATGTATACATTTAAAATTAAATTACTGAACAAAACTAACTGCAACTATATAGTATTTACTGATGAGTTTGTAAAAGAAAAAACACAGTAGGAACAGCTAAATGCCATTTATTTAGTATTTATTTTGTTCTTCAAACAGGAGCCAAACTATTTACACATTTTTTTCACTTGTTCTTTTTCCGAAACGGTTTCATTAAATGTACAGTTTGCTGTTATTTTAACAACATTCAAAAGACTCAAACCAAAGGGGAGCTGAGCTGACTGGGATACAATTACTGTGAAATCACAATCTGATTTAAATTCGCTGAAACAGAATCACATGATCAATTTAATAAGTGTGCAACCAATCATCCTTTTTCCTTTTCTTTTTGGACAAAGTTTCTGAAGTTTATATAATATTAAAAGCCTTTTTAGTGCACTAAATCTACCGAATGTCATCTTAAAAATATGCTAAAGTTGCTTAAAGTAGATTTGAAGAATTTTTTTTTTTTTCCATATCTTGTTAAATTCAAACATTTGGTTGCAATTTAACAATTCTAGCCTAATAGAATCTTCTGCAACTTCTCAATGATAGCTAAGGAAGATAATTAGACACAAGTTGGCGATAACCGTCAGCTGCTTGGATTAAAAATGACATTCTGTAGTTAGCAAAGGTACAAAAATAAACCGATTAAAAACACTCGACGCTTCAAATCTTTTTCGATCAAGGGTGGCCAAGTCCAGTCCTTGAATGCTACCATCCTGCAACGTTTAGATGAATCTCTTTTCAACCCAAATAGCTTCTGACCAGACCTCTACCGAGCTAAATGACATGTTTATGAGAAAATTCAGGCGTGTTGGAGAAGGAAAGCTTCTAAAAGTTGCAGGATGGTAGATCTCGAGCGCCAGAGTTGATCACCCCGGACCGAAGAGGCTTCGCCTTCAAATAGAAACAAAGAGGCGCAAATCAATCATCTAAAGAATCGGGCCAGTTTTTTCTTTGAGCGGCTCTGATTGGTAGATCAGGGATACTTTCCATTACTGCACATTAAATGCAGCAAAAATAAAAACTCCCACCATTTTTGACATCAACTAACAAGACGTACTTCGACCGTTTAATGAAAATCAGAAAAATGTTTGAAACTCATTTATGATCGGTGGCATTTCTTTACCGCTCTCCACCCAGGGCGATACGTCCTTGAGTGGGTTGGAAGTTAACGTCAGCGTGTAAAAAACCCCAAAAAAACAAAGTAAGCTGCTACGTTGCATCATCATCAACTTTTTATAGCTTAATTGCATGTTCAGTCAATGAGGAGCAGCGCCCCCCGGAGTTTTCCACTGTTAATAAGAAAAGAAAAGAAAAAAAAAAGTAACTTGCTGCATCCGGCTACCGATGCTACAGTTGGTCTCTGATCTGCAGCTGGGCTATGTATTTTTATTTTTTTTTTAAACAATCAGACATTTGATCACTAGTTTAAAATCCAAAATTCTTACAGGCAGAGATTGGGATGAAAAAAAAGTTGCCAAGCCTAAGACTGGTATTAAACCGATAAATACTTTAGATCTTATTGAGAAATTATAAAAAGTGTTGCCGAGTTTTGCTTCCAAAATTAGTATTGATCCGGGTTTTGTGTTTGGTTAAATGTGGGAACTGCCACTGGCTTTGACGCATAAATGGCGACCTTGCAATTCCGTCACATCCGTTCAAAATTATTACCTCTATAAAGTAATCTGCTGTGAATGTTTTTTTCTTTACAGTAAAAGTTATTAAACAAAAATAGAAGATGACAGAATCAGAATTCCAGATCTTAAAAATACAGATATCAGAACTGGTCATGAAAACCTTGATCTCTAATTATAAAGCTTCCTTTTAGAGTAAATAAGCCTGAGATTCTCTCACATCTGCACAACAGTATATATATTTTGTTCTAAAATTGTACAATTCTCCTGGAGTGTAAAAAGAGACCAAATGCACCAACTCGTATCGGAAATTTAAGGATGATTAAATTTACCCAAACTGCACACTGATGATGCAGCACAGCGAGGGGTCGGTTGTTGAATCGCAACCCGGTCAGCTCAGCTCCCCAGAGTACAGACCTTCAGAAAATAACAAAACAAATCAACTCCGAACAAATTCACTCTGCGTTTTCATGAAAACAAAAGAGCAACAAAAATCCAACCACCAGCAAATTTAGATTTAGAAAAAAAAAATAAAAAATATTAAAGACTTGTCGCTCTACTCTGTAGTTAGCTAGTAACTTTTAAAGGTGATTGGATGTATATGTAAGGAGGTCTATACACAACAATTCTGTTAGCCAACAGAACAAAAGCGCTGTTGAAAACTTTGTTCAACCTGAATACAGTTAACAAGATGGTTTCCAACTAAGTTTTATCATCGAGAACATTTTTCAGTTAGTCATCCAAGACTCGGCTATACAATTTAAGGCATGTTGAACAAAGAAATAAAGCAAAACCCCACTATGAGAAACAAAAAAAGTCATCCAAAGCAACTTTTACATTATTTACAAAGCACACCATTTGAATTGAAGAGCGCTGATGTGTTTGTGTCTCTGTGAGTTGATATTTATGGATCCCCATTATGTGTAACTTCCGCTGGAAATGTGCATGTAGTGTATGTTTGCCGCTCCTTTGGACTTGAGAATTTTCTGCGACGCGTTTGTGTGTTTAGTCGTGTTTTAGAGTCTTTTTTTTGTCGTTGTTTTGTACAAGTCTATCCAGTTCCACGGCAGCAGGGATTTCAAACAGCTGCCATCTTTCTGCGTTTTCTTGTCCGAGACCTCTTAGACAGGATGGGGCCGGTTATTCAAAGAAACATTTCTCCAAGGTCTCAGGTTGAGGTGGGTTGAGACCGTCGTCCGCCGCCCCCCCACTTTTATTTTCCCCTAATCCTCAGAGAGCGTCTGATCAAACCCCGAGCCAAACACAATGGGTGATGAACTGTCCGACTGATGCCGATGGCCTGCCCAGTCCGAGGACGAGACAAGTGTCTTGGGGTAAAAGTTCAAAAGAGCAGGCTTAGGCGAGCTGATTCATGGGTCGGCCGCGGATTAAATCCTCGTCACAGAGGGCAGCAAATAAAGCAAAGCCAACCGCCTGAGAAGAGGACACACAGAAACAGAGAAAACAACTTAAAGTCACAAATTAGACCAAGGTTGACCGTACTTCTCGGTTCTTACTTTAGAAGGGTGGAGGTTGAATTTTTCTCCACTAGACTTTAGATCGCGGCACATTTCTTATTGGACAAATACTCAGAACAACTGAAAAGTCTAAAAATCTCAGTGAAAGTCTAAGAACACTGGGAATGTCTTTAGGGCCTTTTTAGTTTTTTTTTTATGTTAACCAGACGTGTCACCAATTGGCAAAGTTTGGGAGAACAACTCAACTGTCACCCTCTAATGTAAGGAAACTGGTTTGGATGTTTAGGAACATTTTAATTTGCAATCTAAAATTAACCAGACCTAGTGTAGTTTCACCAAGATTGGACTCTCATGTAAAAATTTGGAGGATTTTGACACCTGGGAGCAGCATTTTTAACAACCAGCAACTGTTCCAAGTAGGTTTTACATACAGTAAACTGATTGACAAAACAAAAGCATGAATAATTATTTCCTGTTATTATTCATGCTTTTTCTTCTTTTTTTTTTTTTTTTTACATAAAACAGCATTTTCTCAGATGATAAATACAGAAACAACCCAGAGACTTGACACGTGCATTCAAAGTCAAACTGGGGTCAAAAGTTATGCCAAAGTGTTTGCTTTATCTTAAGCTTTTTTTTTGGTGTAAAGAAAAATATTTCAGTTTGTCTTTATTGAAGTAAACTGAACTGCCATCCACTATTCAACAGTCGAATTCAGACATTTTGGGTGAACCGAGGTGTACAACTGAATATCCGCTACGTAAAGACAAAAGACGTCTTTAAAGGTCGACAGGATGTGGCCAAAGAACAATAAGAACCAGAAGAGGAGCCAAAAGCAAACAATTTGTAAGATGAACTCTACATGATTAACTTTATACATCAAATAAAGCTAAAGATTTTGGGTAAAACTTGTTGCTTCTGTTTGCAGGCAATGAATTGAAAACAACAGATCCAACACTTGACGACGTGTCGGATGTCCAAGTGAGATATTTTGAAAGGACTTACCATGCAGCTCTCCTCCTGCAGGAGCTCCACCGCTCTGAAGGCAGTCGTCAGGTTGGGAAAACCAAGTGGAAGCGTCCTTGGCGACGGCTCTTCAGAACGGCATCCGGCTCTCGACTGTGCGAGTTGATCAAACTCTTGTGGCCACTTCACTCTCCGCTTTGACAAGCAACCACCAGTAGGCATATCCAACGCCTCAGTCCGAGCTCGTTTCCCTTCCATCCCCCAATTATTTCAAGGTTAGTGGCATATAAAGGGAAACTCGCAGAGAGTCCACTTAGAACTATTGAAAACTATTGGTTTCTTTTCCATGAGGAACATTCAGTCCAACGTCTCATGAATTTTTTCCTTCATCCATTTGCATTTTTTTTTTTTCTCGTTCTACTTTGAAAGGTAATACAAAAATATGCTTATATACAGGAGGTGGGAGAAGACGGGGCTTCTCGAAGTCTCTCGTTTTTAGTTTGGGAATATCTTTTCGGCGACTTTTTCTTTTTTCTTTTCTTGAATCAAAAGTCGTAGCAATCCTCCTGTTGTAAATTGTGCTCCCATCCCCAGAATTGTACCTCACAGCTTGAATGAACAAAAGTGCATAGGTGAGTCGGTGAGGGCAGGGTGCGAGTGCGTGGGAGGGTTGAGGTGAAGACGAGCGCACAAATCAGGTGTCCTCCTCCGTTTTTATTTATTTTTTGGCCTCTCAGTTCCCTCAAGGCTCTTTCAGCCCTGCAATCCAGAAAACAAAGTCCATCCTCGAGGTTTCTTTTTTTATATATATACGTCTATATATATATAAACAAGGCCGACTTAGAGGAGTTTGTCCATGCTGTTCAGATTCCTGCCACTCGTCCTCAAGCAAAAAAAAAACAAAAAACAAAATAAAAAAAAAGACCCCAACACCACTCATTGTTCATATGGCAGAAGCGCACTTGCAAACCCCACCCGTCTCATGTGGGAACAAAAACTAAGACAACAAAAAACTTTAAAAAAATTAAACAAAACTGCACCCACAGTTATCCATGTGGCTTGTAAACAACCAAAGCTCCAGTATGGAATAGAAAATAAGTCCTTTCTTTTAAATTCTGAGTCACTACGACCAGGATTGTTAGAGGCAGTGTGTTCAACTGTATCCATCCAGAGTTTTTATTTTCCATTTCTTCTTCTTCTTCTCCACTGTGTAAATGAAAACCTCTTAGAAGCTATTTTTTCTGTTTTGTTTCCATTTTTTTTTTTTAAATCTTCTGAGGAAAAACAAAATCTGTTATCAGCACGGGTTTGTAATTTTTTTTTTTTGGAATACATTCAATGTTTTAAGAAAAAAAAAACAAAAAATTAATACACACTTCACATGGCAAGGAAACAAAAAAAAAAAAATTAGGGAAACAAAATAAAAAAATTAACACACAACAAAAATAGCAGCCCCAAGTGCTCATTATCTTAGTCCAAATACTTTTTAAACTTTGTATATAATGTATATATTCCATATATATTTTTATTAAAAAAAACAACTCGTCATTATCAAATTGCAACAACGAGTAAGTAACACAATATGCTAACATTTCTCGCACCGTTTCTGTGCAGTCGCACATTAAAAGATGCTGTATTTTTTTTTTTTTTTCCAGAGTCAGAAACTCGACACCTTTCATTCACAAGATCGAGAGCTGACAAAAGGCAACGTGATCACACCCCAGGAAAAAAAAAAACAACAAAAAAAACGAACTGGACAAACCTTTCTGATGGATCACCACCCCCAAAAAACCCCCCAAACACTCCCACCCACCCCCCAAAGACAACTAGAAATATTTACGATATAAACTTACAAATTTTACATACAATGTGCTGAGCACCGACACACGTCACATCCGCTCTCGAAAAGAGTTAATGTCTCAATGGCCATGCACCCTATATCAAAGTTCTTAGGCACAAATGTGCATTCATACACGTAGAAAAACAAAAAGCACATACAAAATGAGTACCTGTAGTCTTAACTCACTTCTATGAACAGTAAATGAACACATCCTCTGAAAACACACACACACACACACCCTCCATTCATACTTAGAAAATCTCACTCAGACGCACACGAGCCAACTCCCCCTCATGATCCGCCGTGTCCGCCGGCCCTTTAAGGGCCGCAGAGAGGCAGAGGGAAATAAACCAGCAGTGAGCCATCATGTCATGAGAACAAAGCTAACATTTACAAAATGTATGCATCTTTATTTTTATTTTATTTTTTTTTTGTCAAATCTATCTGAAGATGAAGAGCTGGTGAGAGAAAGGATGTTTGTGCAGTTTGCCCTCTCTCTCTGGTTCAGTCACACTCTCGGAACAAACAGATGAAATCCCCCGTTTGGGAAAAAAACAAAAAAAAAAAAAACTAAAGAAGGGGGTGTACACACTCACACTCTGAACAAGAGGAGAAATTACTGAACAAAATAAGACAAAAAAAATGGCCTCTTTTATGTTTCATACATCTCGGTAAGCAACAGGAAAAAAAAAAGAACATTGTGCAGACTGGATCACACTCGCTCGCACACATTCACAAAAATATTCACTGCTATAAACTAACCCCATTTGTTGGATTTTTTTGTTGTTTTTTTTTTGTCATTTCTTTTTTTAGGCAAGTGCAAATCTTCAAGTTTTTTATACTCCATTTTTTTTTTTTCCATAGCTTTACTTTTCATATAAATGTAAAAAAAAATGCTCAACAAGAGAAATATCAACAGTGTTTGTCTTTTGAGAAAGGATTTGCTTTCTGATACGGTTCAAAAATAAAAAAGGTCCCCCTGACTGTTCTAAACCTAACTTCGTCCCGTCGACTCCTCCTCATCCTCCTCCTTCCCCCGCCCGCCACCCCCCCCCCCCGCTTCCAGTTCAAATGCGCGCCGGCGACGTGTGCGAAAACGCGCCGTCGGACGCGCATCGATTCCAAACACAAATGTACACATGAAATTAAAGAACTAGTCAAATCCCATCTCAATAAAGTGCATTAGTTCAGAATAAGGTGCTTAAAACTTTTGAGTGCCAGAGGAAACCCCCTCCTCACCTCCCCCCGGCTCACCCACCCCCCCTCCCCTGCTCTAGTGATCAACTGGTGCAGCAGGGAGCCGTTTTTTCTTTTTTTAAACAACAAGAGGGAGTTAAAGGGATTAACCCTTCACTGTCTCTCATGCTTTGCTCCCTTCCCTTCCAGAACCCGACCCAAACCGATTCCCCCCCCACCCCACTTCCCTACCCCCGGTTCCCCAGCAGTGCACATTCGTTATCAGGTTTGTCTGATTAAAAGACAGAAAAGGCCTCAGGTAGCTATTGCTGCTGCGCTGCGTCACATCAGTAATCCTCCACCATCTCCATCTCATTCATGCTCAGACATTCGCCCGTGTTGTGGAATGAGTACCCTGCAGGGGACACACACACAACGCAACGATTAGATCACACAGTTTTTACGTGATGAACACACACCTGACATTTTTCGTTCTATATTGCTTAATTTTGACACTTTTTTGTTTTGAATTTGGGCATGGGCTGATTTTATTACGCATTGCATTCATTTTCTACTCATCATAACCAGGAAGTTAAAGTTCAGGCTTCCCTGCTCGCTTTAGCTGACAAAAATATCACAATGTAATGAGTAAATAATGATATTTGTACACATCACAAAGAAAACAAAACTATGTATCCACAATTCTAAACAGATGTTAATTTATTAGGTGCAAATTTCATTAAATGAAGTTTCTGTATGTTCAATTCCTAATTATTTCAGTATTTATTTTGCTAATAGTTAAATTCTGTAAAAATTAGAGACCTCTAAAAATCTTACCACTGCCTATTTTAGTAGTTTAACACCAAATATACACTAAAATGCATTAACAGTGAAAACTATCTTGTTTTTACTGCAGAAGCTAACATCTACAAGTCTTCCTCATTTTTACTCTTTGGGGTTCAGCCAATCACAGCCAAGGAAAGCACATGGTGCTCCTGGATTGGCTGTTTCGTAATAGCATGTCAAGAAGCAATGTACCTACATGTTTCAAGTTCTCATGTTGCTTTACAAAAAAAAAAAAAATCTGCAAATACTGAACCACAAATGGGCTAGTAGGGATCCACTGTAGTCAGAAATCCACAAAAAAAAAATAATCAAAAAGCAGATTTTTGATGAATTTTGACTGAATTTAGTTTTTAAAGGAGATTTAATAGTGATGTCATCCATGCATCAAAAAGAACATAAAATGAAATAAAAAAACCTTTTGACTTCATGAAGTTAACATGCTTATGCATTAACAAAAACATTTAGTACCGTTTCTCGGAGTAATCCTCTTTTTATCTGTTGCTTAATTCTCCGTGTTTTAATCTTTAAAGGCAGCAAAAATCTACTGGATTTCCTGCGGTAATCAGAAAGAACCACAAACCTGGAAATGCTACATATATTAGTTAAAATGTACCATACAGCCCTGATGCACACAGAAGGGAGAAGTGAACATAAATAGGAAAAATTGCTGCCTTTTGTGCAACATTTTCAAGTCTCTGTTTACATGTGTTAAAAAAAATATGCTTGGATTTTGTAACAGGCTGCTCTTTGCGTTAATGCTCCCGGTGTGGCAGGGAGAGAAAACACAACTGTGTGTGGGTGTGTCAAATAAACAATCCAGTCAACCCACTTGTGCGCAGCCTTTTGAGCAAGAATCAACTTTGAAATTATTAAATTAATATACTATTATGTAATTCTTCATTAAAGTGATACTTTTTTTTTTTTTCCAACTTTACATTTATGGAAAGCAAACAGAATGTTTGAGTTTATCTCAATCCGTCACTGCAGCACAATGAAACAGAGTCATTTTGTTGAAATTTCTCATCCAGTTAAAATACAGCCCATGCCCAGTTCAGTCTGAATCAATTCAAAGCGGCTGGTGTTGCTTACCTAAGATGCTGGGATCAGAGTGCAGCATCATGGGTGGTTTCTTCTTCATCTTTCCTCCCTGGTTGTCATAGAGACCAGCTTTGCCCATGTGGTTGGCCTGAAACATGGACTGCAGAGTGCTTGGATTCATACCTCGCATTGAGTCCTTAAAGTGAAACAAACAAATAAATAAATAAATAAATAAATAAAAAAACAGAAGTTACCCACATGACCTCACCTCTATCAGCTAGAACAACTCATTTGTATCAAAAAGAACATAAATACATTTCTAAAAGAACATCTTTGTCTTTCTAATAGCCTTCATTTACTGATGTTGCTTTAAAAACTAAAGTATCTGATGTGACCTTTGTGTTTTGTTTGTTGATGAGTGATGGCAGTTAAATATGCAGCAGCCTTGTGAAAACTCGGCAACAAAAGATCCCACCAAACCACTGAGCATGTAGAAATAAAGAAAAGTGGTTTAATTGTATTTACCTGCAGAGGGAAGTTCATGTTCAACCCACCCACTTCTTTTGATAGCTGGAAAACGAACAAGCAGAAAGGACATAAAACACTTCTGAACATTTAATTACAAGCTTTGATAAACTCAATATAACAACGTGATAAATGACTTTATCCAAGTGAATAATTAGAATAGATTTTTTAACCTAGATTTTATCCTTTCATACTTCACACCTTTGTGTAAATCATCAATCATCAAAATTAACACTGAAGAAATATATCAACAACATATTTTTGCATGCAAGACTGAATATTAGGAAAATATGTGCTACTCTGACCAGCTAGTGGAAACAAAGTCTAATATTTCTACCTCAACAAGCTTATTGTGGAAAAAAAAAACAACAACATGATATCTCCCTGTATTGTGCGTCATATTTCTGAAACGCATCGTTTATAAAAGCTGTTTGCGCCCGAGGCGAGGCGCACCTGTTGCTGCTGTCTCTGTTGGTTGGCTTTCTGTTTGGCACGTCGCTCCAGAAACTGTTTGGCGAACTCTTTGGCTTCCACTGTGTCCCCAAGGTAGGACCGGATGAAATCCAGCACTGCATAGGGAGACTCCACCTCCTTCAGGTACGCCACGATGGTGGCGACTGAATAGACACACAAGGTTACCATGGTTACTTGAGGCAGTAGAACAGGTCTGTTCTGCAGTCATCTGCAAACTTGTTGTTTTTGTTTTTGACATTCAGAGCCATCAACTCTGACTGTATAATACAGAGTGGAGCCGGATTGTTACGCCTCCAAGCGTAACAGACTGCAGATGTTTTGATTTCCTCCTACCTGAACAAACCACCAGATAAATATCCTGTTTATTCATGAAAGTTTGACGCTTTGCCATCACGACTTTCCTTTGGATGGTCAGTTATCCACTAATGTCTCAGCTATGTATTGCTGAAATTATTAATTGTGCTTAATCAATTACTAAAAATAATTGTCAACTAATTTGATAATCGATTAATTGTTAAGTGGAGTGTGCAGATAAAAAAAAAAAAATTATATTCAGAGTAGTAATTTAGCAAAACTGTACAAAGAATCTATACATTTTGTACTCAAGATAAAAACCTTCATCCTTTTTAGCCAAAACTGACAAAAGTGACAATGTTAGCGTCACCTGGATCACATTTACTAACGCAATGATGTTAATGGAGTTTAGGCAATAAAATGTTTATTTTCTGATTTAAAAAAGGAATTGGATTATGTGTTTATTTGCATCTTTTAATGTATTTCTGATTAATTGTTGGAATTGAGAAATTAATAGATTACTAAAATAGTTGTTAGTTGCAGCCCTGTATGTAAAGTTATCACTTTTCTTCAGCTCAGTTTCTTTCAAAGTTTTAAACGTTGACATCATCCATCTTCGGCAGATGACTCTACATCCATACAACGTCAGAGCCGGGCTAAGAAAATAACCCGAAACGCGAGATTGCAGGGCTGCAATCAAAAGCAGCAACAGTGTAGATGATAATGACGAGTCTTCAATGCGCTGAACTAAATTTAGGTTGAACTCTCCCCGCCTCTTGGCAAGGCTTAATGGGTAAAATGGTGGCGTTCCTACCATCCAGAGAGGAAGAGGAGTTGTTGGCAGAGGTGTTGAGAGCGTGCAGCATCTGTTCACACCAGGTGGTGAAGCCGTCCTGAGGCTTCATGCCCTGCAGCAGCTTCAGCAGCTTCTCCTCGTCCTCCGTTCTCTTACGGCGCATCATGTACTGATCGCTGTGAGAGAAAACAAAAGGATCTGGATGAAAAGAAGTGGATGAGTGGGTTTCATTTGGTGCTGAATGGACCGTTTAGCGTGGCGTACGTCAGAGAGGGGCTGCTGCGACTGTTCTTCAGGCCCAGGTTGTTGTTGGTGTTCCCCCGCAGGCTGGCCTGGTTCTTCACCGCTTCGTCCCACATCCCCATGCTGCTGGAGGAGCCGCCGCTTCCTCCCTTCCCCTCCAGACTGCCCCACATGCCCACGCCGTCCGCCCACTGCCCGCCCATGGAGGAGCTCCCCATGGACAGCCCAGGATGCTGCGAGGCGAATATTAAACAAGATGTGTCGGTGTGTGTTCTGTTTCCAATAACACATTCATGCCAAAAAAGGAACTCACTCTCTGCTGCTGCGCTCGCTGCTGCTGCTGCTGCTGCTTTAAGATGCGCTCGGCCTCCTGCATCTCCAGCATGGTCAGAGACTTCCCTGCCTTAGAGAGGCCAGAAGAGGGCGAACTGCTCCACCCTGAGCCCCCCACTGCAGGTCCCTGCTGCTGGGGCGACTGCTGCTGCAGCAGCTTCATGAGCAGTTCCTGCTGCTGACGCTGCCAGCAGAAAACACACAAAACGTCATGTTTTACTGCTTTTACACAGCAGAACTGATACTTTATTATACAATGTTTTTAAACTGAGAAAGTTTAATTTAATCAGTGATACTGCATGACAAATTCAAGACTTTTAAAGATGAACTAAATTTATAACCTACATAAATGATAAATAAGTTCTTTAACATGAGAAGTTATAAGCTCCAGTAAGTTGAGCTGTGTGATTTTCAATCAAAATTTACAACTGAGGAAGGAATTTCAGAAAGTAGCTTCCATGTAAAGCAAGGCTATTCAAACTAGAGGTTGGTGGACATTTGTAGCCACTGGACTGACTTTGTGTGACCCACTGACTACAAAAATTAAATAAATTAGAAAAAAAACTACAAGTTTTAAATTAAAATCCACTTACAAAAATGTTAGATGCAACACAAAGTGATCATCCTTTCTGATTTCCTTCTGTTGTCTTGGTAACTAGTCATTGACTTGTACTCTAAAGAACACCTTGGTGCACCCAAATTTGCTTTTAAGCAGATTTTTTTTTTATTGCCGTCTTAAAACTTGGCTAAACACAACAAGCGTTTCCAAAAGAAGACTGACCTAGATCCTGTTTTTACTGCTGAGAAATTACAAAATATTTTTTCAGTTTTCTTCAATCGAGCTCAAAATATTAAGCAAACTGGTTGCCTTTCATTTAACAAGAAAAAATCATTTAAAGTTTTGGATTTAAAATCCCGTTCCTTCAAAAAAGATCTGATTACTTTGTTTCATTAAAGTAGTTGTTGCTTAGTTTGTTGTTGAGCTGTAGCTACGTTACACGAGATCGGACTGTGTTTCGCCACCTTTGTGATTTCTAACTTTGATCGTTAAAGCTGCTCCTTCTCACCTGCTTGCGTCTGTAGAGCTCCTCCTCCTCCCTCCGTTTCTGCTCCTCCTGCTGCTGCCTCCTCTTCTCCTCCCTCCTCTTGCGCTGCTCCTCCTCCTCGCGCTTCGCCCTGAGTTCGGCGTCTCGCCTCTCCTGGAGCTGATAGGCAAATGTCAAAATAAAGAGAAACATTTGAACATGTCTGAACACAAACTATGGCCGGGCGATACGACAACGGCCACTCTCTGTATGTCAACACCAAAACAATCACGGTTTGAGTGGAACTGACCTTCTGAAGCTGTTCAAGAGTTGGACCCTGAGTATTAGGATTCATTGTTAAGTCCCAAAGACTGGCTTCACCGCCTGAGTGGGAATAAAAGCATTTTAGTTTCCATTCTATCAGATGTTTTGTTTGCATCATAAAGCAAACGGTCCATCTCTACCTGACGACTGTGAAGCTGAGGTATGCATGTCCCACAAGGGCCCTGTATCTGGCACTGACATCGACCGGTTCATCGAAGGCATCATACCCTGCTCACTGCACCTGCAACACACACACACAGGTCCACATGGCTCAGGATTCGGCAGCTAAGTTACTAAACATTCAATAAAATCAATAAAACCTGATTTATTCCAAAGGGAAACTGAGCGGAAACCTGTTAATGAGCTGGAATAGCTGCTGCTGCTGGAGCTGCTGATAGAGAGCTGCCGTCGCCAGCTCCTGCTGCTTCTTTAGCCGCTCCTGGTCCAGGTTGCCCTGAAAGGTCCAACACGGAAACTCAGCTGTCATGACGACGCATCTTTAGCTTCATCACACAAAAAAAATTAAACAAATATCGCCATAAAAGATCCTTCAGTTTAACATTAGGGTAAGGCTGGAAGATTTTGTTTCATTACTTTTCAAAAAAAAAAAAAAAAATTTTTTTATTATTTTCCAGAAGTGGCTTTTATTCAAATCATCCTTTCTGTGAGTTGTATGGCAGCGTTTTAGGGCCCAACTATGAGAATTTTTGTTTAATTACCAGAATATAGTCATAATATTAACAGAAAAAAGATGCAATTTGCAAAAAGAAAAGAAAAGAGTTATTTCGATGAGGAAAAAAAACTTCTACACAGTTATTCATCATCTGACATTTCCAGCTCAGTTTGTGTAGATCTTTCTTCAAAACAGACTCATTTACACAATTAGTTCAAATTACTGCTACTGATAATACTGAATACAAATACTTAATCCTTTAACACATCAGTAAAACTTATACCAAAGTTCACAAGATGCTTAACATTCCTCATTTTAATGTTTTGTACTTTTTTGTGTTGGAGGTTTTGTAAAAGTGAGACTTAATTCTGGTAAAATTACAACAATATCCTGATGATAAATAGGAAAATAAAGTAAGAAGATAAAACTTGTTGCCTGTACTCTGTAGTAGCGCTGACCTGAATTAAAAGTCCAAATAAATAGAAGCTGTAAAACACGCTTGTTAAAACAAGATGGCAGCCCTGAGTGTGCTGAAAGCATTCTGAACTTTGGAAAAAGATATTGATTTTCCAAAAATATTATCCTCAAAGACCAAAATTTCAATGAATCAAAATCATTTTACAGCCCAGCAGTGCATCAGAATGACTAACTGCAGTTTAAACACGATGCTGGTGAGAGAAACGTCCTGCTCTGTTTCTGAGCTGAAGAGGACAGAAACCCCGCAGTCTGAGGTGGAACCCACCGTCCCAGACGGCCCCCGGCTGGTCTGCGGGCGCTGCGTTGGCGGGAGCTGCCTCACCAGCAGCGGCGGCGGCGAGGGCCCGGGGGCAAAGGGCACACGGCCCCACATCTTGATGACGTCCCCCAGGGGCTGGAAGCCCTCGTCGCAGCCCCGCTTCACCAGCAGCGTCATGGTGAAGTAGCCGGCCTGGAACCACTCGCACATCTCCACCGTGGTGAACGGCCCTGCAGAGCAGAGGAAACCCGCAGGTTAGGCTGTGTGATGGTGAAGCTTCAGGTTAGTAACCATTACAGGTCGCAGTGATGAAACCGTACCCTGGATCTCTCCCTGCGGGTCTTTGTAGAACCACTTCATGGCGGCTTCGTGAGACAGCGGCAGAGCGGCCGCCGTGTTCCGGCTCTCCTGCTGCTGCAGAGAATGCGTGAAGCATTCCTCCTCCATGGACGTGTCCTGCAGCGACGCCACCATCTTCTCTGCCTCCTGCACAGAGGACAGAACAGGGTCAGTACTTAGCATTCACTTCCACCGCACAACCCTAAAACCAACCTGCCAGGACTTTCTATTTGACCCCGACCATCAGCTCTGTGTAATTAGGTACAAAAATCACTACTGCAGAAATGTTGCAGCTTTTTAATCTGCTTTTAATATTCCAGCTGAAAAAAGGAAATCTTTTACGACAAACCACCTTTAGACTTTATTAGGCTGCAGTAATCTATCTATAAGATATCTTGTTGTCTTGGAGATGAGCAATCATTAACAAAACCATAACCAATAACTTTGTCACAGTAATTCCACTAATTAAAGCCTTGCAAATTTAAAACAGGTTAATCAACCACAATTCTGACATAAAACCTAAAGCAGATAAATATCAGGAACAACATGCTGCAGATCTGAGAGATGCAGCCTAAATATGACAACATTACTGTGGGATGTAAAGGTGGAAGGACTCGAGGAAGGAATAGGAAGGAAGTAAAGACAAAGCTTGAGTGGGCAAAAAAATAAATAAATGAAAGGACACAAGGACAAAGAAAGGAAGGAAGAAAGGAAATAAGGAAGGATGGTCAAAAAAGCAAAGATGCAAGGAAGAAAGGAGCAAAAGACAAGGAAGCGGAGAAAAGAAAGAAGGACACAAAGCCAGGTTAGACAAAAAAGACATGAAAGGACACAATGACAAAGGAAGGAAAGAAGAAAGGACAAAAAATTGAAGAAAAGCAAAGCCAGGATAGAAAAGGACACAATAAAGGAATGACTAGAGGAAGTATATGAAGAAGAAACAATCTTCCATCTTTTTATTTGCCTTTTCTATACTTTTTACTTTAAATAGATGAGCTACACATTTCTAGAAGCTTTGAGACGACTGGGCTCTTAAACCAAAACAGCTTTCAAACAGTCTGGGAATGGAGCCGTGTTGTTTTCATTTCACTCTTTTTAATCGCATTCCTGACGCTGCCGATGTGTTTGGGACTGTGTGTTCCTCCTGAAGCTGGAAGCAGCAACACGGAGCCCCCTGTTTACACAAACAGCCCGGTTCTCAGCACCCACAGTCAAACTGCACACACCTGGCAGCAACATCAACGCTGGAAATACTCAAATTATTTATTCTGGTATCCAAACCTGTTGCAAATGTTTCAGGCCTTCATCGTCCTCGGGGTCTCCTCCAGAAGGAGGGAGGAGCGAAGCAGCAGAGGAGGAGGGTGGGGGAGGTAGGCTGGAGGAGGAGGTGGAGGCGTTGCCGGCGGCGACGCTGGGGCTGAGCTGGGCCTTGGAGCCCCCCACCGAGGCCAGGTCTGAAAACACAGAAAAACAACAAGCAGTTCAACAATGGCGGCTATTTTTAGCTCGTCTGATGAGGAGCAGCAGAGCCGCCTGCCGGCTCCGGGGCCCGTCCAGCAAAAACAGTAAACAGGGTGTTAGATGACCGGGGATAAAAATATACCAAATCAAAACCAAACTGAATCCTCGACGACAAAAACATGTTGGGCCAGAGCCACAAATCAGAACCTGTCCTTCGTTTGGAAACTAAAGAAAAACATCTGGTTTCAGATTAAATCCAAGTAGAAGTTACTTCAGACTAAACAAACTAAGAATAATAAAAAAATAATAATAATAAAAACATCCAGAAGCTTCTATTTTCAGAAACCCACCATCAGCAGAGGCGCTGCCGTCCTTGACAGAGTGGCTGTTGTTCATCTGAGAGTTCTCCATCACCTGACCAGCACTTCCTGGTTGGAGCTCCAGTGATGGCTGGGCACAGTGGGCTGGGGGGGAGGAGGAGGAAGAGGAGGGTGGTGCTGGCTTCATCTTGTCTTCCCCTACAGCAGGAAGGGGGTCTTTACTCTCTAAATGAGCAAAGAGAAAAGAGAGTTTGAATGAGGATTCCTGTTTTTTTTTATATTTCTCTCTGGGTTATGAGGCATTCCGTTTTATTTTTGCTCACCCTTGTCTTTATCTCCGTCTCCATTGCTCCTCTCTGCATCAGGGAAGCCGTCGTCCTCGTCCTCCTCCTCGATGCCCTTAAAGTCCAAATCTTCCTCCAGGATTGTCTCCTTACCACCCTTCTAATGGAACAAAAGAGAAAAAAAAAAAAAAACTAAGTAGGTCACAAACTTTAACAACAATCCTCAGGCTCACAGATCTAAATATTGGAGACGGCCCAATCAGGGTCTTTAAGAAAAGCCGTTTTGCAAAAATATTCTCACTTGAATACATTAAAAATGACAGTATAACAACATTAAAGTACACTAAAATCACTGAACTCACAAGCAGCTTTTTAAATGTTACAGTTTTTCTGGACAGCACCAATAAACTCGTGTCTTGGTTCTGCTGCTTTTATCATTGGTTAAGGCTAACATGTTCACTCTTCATGTTGATGCAACTAGTTCATATTTACAATCTGTGAAAACAGAGTTTATAGAAAAAGTTGTTTCAAAAACTCAAAAGGTTCAATTTAACTCAGGGTGTTACTGTCCTCTTTTGCTCAGCTGTGAGAAAGTTTTACTGACAGGTAACAATAGTCACTCCTCTGTTGCCAACTTAGCGAGACAAAAAAAAAAAAAAAAAAAAAAAAAAAAAATCGGTATCAAACTAAATCGGAATCGGCAGGTCAGGATGCAATTGGTGTTGGTGCAACAACAATTTGAACGTCATAAAATTTAATGACTTGTGTTTCGGCTGCTCTCTGTCTGGGCACGTCATGTGATACGGTCAGGAGGTCAGTATTGTAAAAAGTACAAAATGTGAAGGAGAAAACCCAGATTTATTGGATTAATAAAAAAAAATGTGCACAGAATATTGTAGCTTTGCAAGGGAAATAAAAACAGGCTGTAATTTTTTTAAAAACTGGCTTGAGAAACTACAGTCGCATGATTCACTAGAGGAACATTTGCACAGCAACAGCACCATCAATCAAAACCTCCTTCTCCCAAAAGAATTAAGAAATACTTGAGGAGAGGATCTGTATTATTACAGATCTGAAGTAGGTTTGTTTTAAATGAAGAGACACTTCTATCTGAAGACTCTCTGAATGAATCATGAAATGTCACAAGAAGCTTTTCATTCTCATTTCATAATTTCATCCCGAGTGGGTGGCAATAAAAGCAGCACTGCTGACCTTCACAAATTACCTTGTAAAGGCCAGCAAAGCATTGATTCAACATCACTGAACAGGTTTGAAAGACTTGAATAGTTGGATCAAGAAAGTCTTTTTTTTTTTTTTTGCCCCACACGTACCTTTAAGGGCATGAACGCTCCGGAGGAGTCGAACGTCCCCATCTCTCCGTCCTCCTCATCCGTGCACCACTCCGGCAGGCCGTCCCGGTCGTCCTCCAATCCCTCGCTTCCTGCGCGACGGCGGCCAGCGCCGTGACCCTCTGAGTCCCGGAAGTCGAAATCGAACTTCCTTCGCCGACCTTCACCTGGACCGCTGTGGTCCCGCCAGCCCGCTGAGCGAGGACCACCGTCTGAGAAACCACAAGGTGAAAACTGTACTATTAGTCTGATGAGGTAATAAGAAACGGTAGTTTAGTTCAGAATAGGGCTGTTGTAAACAAATATTTTAGTAATCGAGTAATCTATCAATTATACTTACGATTAATCGGGTAATCAGATAAAAAAAAAGATAAAATAAAACACTGGTAAATCTAACATAACAGCAGTGTTACTATCGCATATCAACATCAGCCCAATTTTTCCACATATGAGCTTCTCTAATAATTACTTTTCTGTAGTTTAGAAAATTAACTTGTAATAATAATAATAGCTCATTTTCTAAGTTAACCTGAAGAAAAGTTATACAGAAATCTGAAATTATATTCAATGTAATAATAAAGAGGCAGGCTCACAAATAGCCCATCTATTTGTGAGCAGCTATTATGAAAAAATGTCTATACTCCAGCTTTTGGTTTATGTATTTATCTTCAGTCAGTTTAACAGATGAACTCTGACCTTCTCTCACCGAGGAATCGTTTCAGCCCTAGTTCAGAATTTAAATCTGAGATGAGTGTCTGAGATGCATCTAACCCAACCATGTGCAGGAGTCAACTTGTCAGCTCTAAAGTAGTGCCGCTTCCTGAAAATGCTGTCATGGCAACTCTCTACACGATGCAAGTAAATGTTTATGACTGTCTATGGCTGGAAAAGCAATTTCCTGCTTAAAACTCCCAACTTTTCCAAAGTTTAATTTCTTAAATTTATTTTTAAAAATAAATTAGCAGAATCTTACATGTTGGCATCTGGAAAATACTTTAAAAAAATAATCTATTTCCATATTTTTCCATTGTTTTGGATGTTCATTCATACCTGGAAAACACTGATTTTAATTTCCATACCTGCAGGACTAAATGTAACAGTTTTCAACTTGTCCTGTGAAAATCTCTTGACAACCTCTAGGTGTCAGTATAGACTCCTTAATGTGCAGGACTGCCACGCAGCAAAACAAACAAAAACTATTCACTGTAGGCACATCAAGTTAACTTATAAGTAAATAAATAAAAGCCCTCAGCGTGTATGTTTAATCAGCCTGCTCTTATCAGTTCTTATTAAAAAGAGTTTACTAATATTTGTGCATTAGGCGATGATTCTAATAAATATATGTGTTAAATAAAAGAGTGCTTTTTAGGCTTTTGTATCAATTAACTGTACCTGAAATCAGTTACTGTGGCAACACAATAATCTAAAGTTTTTGGTCAATAAAGCTTCTTTCATTTGTATCTGACAGCAAAAACTGCAGTTTAATTTTCTTCCCTCCTAATAAAGCGCTGAGGTTTCACTGAATGTCTCCCCACCATCCCTGCGGGCTCCAGAGAGCCTCCAGTTGGTTCCCGGCTCGCCCTCGTCCTCCTCCTGCTCCTCGCGGAGGGTGCGCCAGTTGTCGCTGTCAGCCCTTGTGTACTCCTTCCTCACGGGACCCACGGGACCGCTGCTTTCTTCGAAACTGGGCCGCCCCACCTCCCGCCGCAGCGGCTTCTCAAACCGCCGCTCGCCCCTGAGGAAAGGCGGGAAATGGGAGGAAAATTGCGCCGGTTACGGAACAAACAGGAGATAAAGGCCACAACATTATTCGCTTTTTATGCCGGAGGAGAAAATTTGGATCAAAGCAGCAACCTGATTCTTTTGTATTCATGAACGAAGAAAATATATAATTTCAGTAAAGGTAGATAGGAAATTATCCCCGCGAATGTGAGATAACCACATAAGCCGAAACATTCCAAGGT
The DNA here is from genome assembly GCA_903067095.1 of Girardinus metallicus. Lineage (NCBI taxonomy): Eukaryota > Metazoa > Chordata > Actinopteri > Cyprinodontiformes > Poeciliidae > Girardinus > Girardinus metallicus. The sequence goes on along the minus strand of CAEGAE010032366.1, from coordinate 5,572 downwards.
CAAAAAAAAAAAAAAGCTTCAATTTAACTATTTCCCGTTTAGTTTTCCTCTTACCGGTCGTCCCAGCTCTGGCTGCGGTGAATCTCTCGGACGTTGCGACCAAATCCCACCTCGGTGTCCTCAATACTTCTTTGGTAGAATCCTCCTTCGCCGCGGCCTCGGCCTGCGTTTCATAGCAAACAGCAGTACGGTTAACGGCCGGATGGAAAAACAACAAAACACATGAAAAACATCCGGCGTTGGAACAAAACCAGGTCGCTCTGGCTCAGATTAGAGCTCTGGATGCAAACAAGCTGTTTGGATCACAATTTGATAGCTTGATATTTTAAGAGCTGTGCATTTTGCTCTGGAAACAAATGATTCCTTCCTCTCAAGGTGGTAAAAGATAAAAAAAAAGGGTTCATCTCCTCATGACAACATTAAAATACCACAGAGGGTTTCTGCAGGTTTCAACAACACAAATTTAAGGCACTTTAAAGATCTTTTAAGACCATTAACAAGGAAACTTAAGACCTTTATAGCAACGGATATATTCAAAAGGTAACTGCATATTTTACACAGTAGTAGTTTCAGCCAACCGGCGATAAATTTACACTGAAGGGAAAAGCTAGCCAGCTAGAAAGGGTATATTAGCAGCTAGTTAGCAGTAGCTACAACCGCCTCAAGTCACAGAACAGAATGATTATGTTTGCAGGTGAATCAAATGTTTGCCTGACAGAAAATTTCCATGAGAAAAAAAAAAAAGACTACAGAAGAAATTAAATAGTCCTGCCACAATAAAATTTAAGTAATTTGAGTAAAGTATTTAAAAGTAACTTACATTTTGTAAATCAACTTTTAATCTGACAAACTATACATCTATTTTTTTTTTTCATCTTAAATAACTTGGTTTTCCTTTTTTGACTTTTCCAGGCTGACAGACAAAAAAAAAAAAAAAAAAGAAAAAAAAAAAACATACAGATGACTCATCTCTGTACTTAAAACTCATCTTAAGTACGTGTGGGAGTTTATTTTCGATGATATTTTTCTGCCCAAAAATGAAGATGACATGGAATTTCTCCCTCCCGGTTCCTCAGAACCGTTTCATCTTTAAGAATGAACTTAGCTCTGTCTGTAGCTGCAAAGCCACAAACATTTCCTTATATAAACAGTGAGACTTTGTTATTTCAAATCCTTGGATCAGTTAAAACAAACTCAGTTCGGTTCGTCTGGTTAGCGTAAATAATCGGTGCTCTGAAAGCAGTTACCACACATTGTTGCTCTTTTTCCCCCCCTCTCAACAGATTTTAATCCTTTTGGTATGAAATAAACTCTCAAACTGAGCCAAACCAAATATTTGACATTAGTTCGGCTTTGAGAAGGTTGTTTGCGGTTTAACCAGCGGCTCGTCTCACACGCCGCTGGAGCGGCGGGCGAGTGTTTACGCTGCGTGGAGAAGGTGAGTTCCTGAAGCTCAGAGGTTTCACGCAGGTGTGGCGAGACCAAAGGACGTTTATTTACACATGCAGAGAGGAAGCGTGCAGCTTCAAGATGGCGGATGAAAGAGGAAACAGACACTTGAGGAGCTGCCTTAAATAACTGGTTTACTTTTCTCAAATAATAGCTATTGTAGTTTCAGCCAGGCGTTTCACACTGTTGATGTTGGAAGCTTTGACTGTTTTATCCTGACTGCTCTGAAGCTGAGCTGCTTCGTTTTTATTCCCAATCTGCTTCTGCATGTTTCAGTGCGGTAATGTTAAAACTAATTTAAGACAATTATTTACACTTAAAACCAACATGTACCATGAAATGATATCTTTAATAAGCTAATTTAACAATTTTATAAATATATCTACCTTACTGCATCAACTATTGTTGATAGTTCTGAACTCTTGCATGTGATTAGTATCGTCTTTATACCGTATGCAGAAAGCTTTATAATAATACAAATCAGGTTTCATATACACAGGATTTAGACAGTGAAGCAACACCACAGAAATAAAAAAACACTTTCAGCAAAAACTGGACCATTGTGAAGAAAGAAGCAGCTGTTAGATTTAAGTGAACAAATGTATAAATAAGAAGAAAAAACAGCCCTTCATTTTTTCTGTTATCTTCCAACTACAAACAACATATTTGCCTTCTGTCCAGCTGGATAAGACTTGTTTAAAGCCACAAATGTTAGACTTTTTTTTTAAAGTATTTTATTTTATATAAAGGTCTACTTCCGGAAATTTGTTATTTTTAAAGAATCTGCTTTAAGATTTTAAAATACAGAAAAAAATAAGATTTTTCATAAAAAAAGATGGCTGCAGGTTTTTTTTCCACATTTTTTTAGCTGCATCAATTTTCTTATTAATTCTGACCAGCTTCCCACCAGAGTTTGGCGTCTTCACTGAGTTCCTTCATTTGTCCACTAATGTCCTCTAACCTTCACCAAACAGCTGCATTTATGCAGATTAAATTACGCTCACATCGAATCAGTTTATCTAATTAGGTCACTTCTAAACATGGTTTGTTAAACTGGGAAACATTTTCTACCCCCTACTTTACAACCACTTCATGTTGGTCCATTTTGGAAAAATGTCAGTGGGGATAACCCCCCCCCCCCCCAAAGCCCAGCCCCTTTTAATGTGACAAAACCTGGAAAACTTCTGAAATTCAGTAAGTTCAGACCTAGTTTGGATAAAGTATGGAAAGCTGTGAGGCCTAAAACGTCTTAGCTTGAAGAGCCGGGCTTTAGGTTTGACCTCACCTCGCCCACCTCGAGCGGCCCCTCGTCCACGGACGACTCCCGCGGGTGCCGGCCCTCCCACTCCCTTTCCCATGAGCCTCAGCACTGCCGCGCTGTTCACGGACATGGAGAAGTTCCTCTGCAGACAGAGCGGAAGGAGGAAGGCAAAAGAATGTCAGAAATGTGAGCTCTCTCTTTAGATTAGCGGCTCTAGTGGATAAAACAAGGTTTGGAACGTGCCAACATTAGATTATCAGTGAGAGTGCGTGCGTGTGTGTGTGTGTGTGTGTGTGTGTGTGTGAGGAGGCAGACCTGCTCCTCCTCGGTGAGAGGCACCAGTGCCAGGGGCTGCATGGGCTCATCTTGCAAAATAGCAGCAAACTCCTTATCCTGCATGTCCTCTGGGACCTGCAGAGACACAAAAATAAAAATAAAAATAGAAACGGCCTTTCTACGCTGCACAACAGTTTGTAGGTCTCTGGGTTTCTTGTACGGTTTTTCAAAGGAACATAGAGCCGATGTACAACATTCTGACCTTGTTGTCTTTGATATAAAGTGCTAACATCTCCTCTCGGCCGTAGCGATACTCGGCCAGCTTGTACTTTGGCATGGCGGGGGAAGGAGGGGGAGACGTCACACTCCCCCCACTGGACAGTGCACGAAGCCTGGAGAAAGAAAATCACACACACACACACGTCGATCATTTTTCTCATAAAAATGTGAGACAAATATATAAAACAAGTTGTATTCCTCTGTCATTTATTTTAGTCTTTCTTTCCCCATCCATCCATCCTGTGCTAATTTGTCGGATTCTAGCGACACACTCGGCTCTGCTCTGATGACATAGCGGCTTTCCAAGCTGAAGATTTCATTTTAATAAGCCATTACAAGTGGGCCGCTTTCCAAGGGCTCAACAATGGCTCCATTCACAGCCGGCACAGAGGCTGGCATTGATTAGGAGGCTCATATCAGAACCAGATGCGGCTCAGAGGTGGAGAGGAATGGAAAAGGTAAAGAGAGCTTCAGGAGAGGCTGGATGGAGGCGACCGGCATCATGAGGGGAGAGGCAGCATTCCTACACATTATTACTGGGAAAATCCAGATTTATCTGCAGCTGCTCAGGTTTATTATGAGGAAAGGACACAAAGAGAGGAGGAAGAAAAGGAAGAATGAAGGGCACCAGAAGAAAGGAGGAAGGACACAAAATGAAGGACTGACACAAAAAAGGTGGAAGGAAGACAGACGGAAGGAAGAAAGGAAATAAAAGAAAGGAAGAACAGTAGAGAAAGGATCAAAGAAGGAAGAAAGACAGAAGGAAAGAAGAAGGGAAATGAAAGCAAGAATAGAAATGAAAAGAAGAAGGAAAGAAGGGACAAAATAAAAAAAGAAAGGAAAGAAAGAAACGATGGAAGGAAAGAAGAAAGGAAAGGAAATGAAAAGAAGGAAGAAATGCACAAACAGGAAGAAGGAAGAAAAGAAAAGCCAGAAGGCACTAATATCTTTCAATACTCTTCTTCTATTTGGATATAAACTAAATTCCAAACTTTTCCAGGCTGCATGGGAATCCTGGAGCGGTTCCAAACACTTCCAGGTGACTTCAGGCACTCGACTTGTGTTTACTCTAATGAAAGGGAAACGACTGGAATGCTTTCCACACATTTTAATCTAGACATCATCTTCTTTGTAATAGTTGCTCCAGCAAACCTCAAATCCTCGCAGGCGGATCGTTTTCACTTTGAGTTCAGCCGCAGTGACCGACATGTCGCCCGACCCGCTGCCAGGCAGCACAACCTCAAACGATGCAAATAGTTCTGGAAAGCCAACAGGCATAAAAAGCCTTGTAAACATTCGGGTCGGACAGCTGTTAGCGCCGCGCGCTGATCCGGCTCCGTCGCTGGATTAAAACGAGGAGAGCTGCTGCAGATGTGTGAGGAGGGGAATATTCTGCGAGGCTGGCGGAGAGTCAGGAACGCACACAGAAGTCCCAGAGCGATGGAGACGGAGGGATAACCCCCACCCAAACCCCAACCGACCCGCTCAGAACGGCTGCACACACAGCCAGAGGGAGAAAGAGCAGCGACACAAAGACCTACCTCCATTTTTAACCTAAAGATGCAAGACTAACTAAAAATTGACCATTACTGTCAATAAACCCGTTTACTGCTGCAGAAAAAGGTTTTTACACATTTTAGTTTGGCGGTTAAAGTCATTCTGTTGAACCACGTTTCAAAGCCAACGTCTGATTTTCATTGATTCATTTTGAGTAAATTTTTATTATTTATTTTGTTAGTTTCAAGTTAATTCAGGGACCATTATGGGGTTTTCACTCATTAAAGAGGGATGAAAACAATTCTGTTCATGCAAATATGGAGTCCAGAAAAAAACTAGGAAGAAGGAAGACTAAAAGAGGGGAGGAAAGGAAGAAACGAAGGAGGAAACAAGGGAAGAATGGAAGGAGGATGCAAGAAAGGTCATAGGATGAGGAAGGAAGGACAAAGAGGGATGTAGGACAACAAATGATGGGAAGAAGGAAAGTGGAAAAAGGGATATAAAGAGCAGGATGGACGGATGGATGAAGTCAGGACAGACAAAAAAAGAAGAAAATGAAGGAAGGAAGCTTTTTACATTACTTTACAGACTATAAATAACTAAACTGTTATTGTGTCTTTTGTGTTTTGAATAGTTTTTCTTTTTCATGTTTTGGCTTAGTGATTTCTATAAGAAAATGCTATGTTTTTTTTTTTTTGGGGGGGGGGGGGGGGGGTATAAAAAATAAAAAATAATTTGGGGGGAGTTTTGGGATGGGGGAGAAAAAAAACAAAATATCCCGCCCCACCCCTTCCGAGAAAAAGGTTTAAG
>CAEGAE010032363.1:0-19136 GCA_903067095.1 Girardinus metallicus | reverse complement strand
ACTCACACACTCACACCTAGGGACAATTTGGAGAGGCCAATTTACCTGACAGTCATGTTTTTGGACTGTGGGAGGAACCCGGAGAGAACCCACGCATGCACAGGGAGAACATGCAAACTCCGTGCAGAAAGACCCATGCCGGGAATCGAACCCAGAACCTTCTTGCTGCAAGGCAACAGCTCTACCAACTGCGCCACTGTGCACATAACCTTCCTTAAAAGGATTTTTTGAGTGCTGTTTATTTAAATTAATAAAAAAAAATCCAAGAAAATTGCCACATGTGGAATAAGCCCATGACTTTAATATGAGTTGCAATGTTTCTGGAACATACACAGTAAGACGGGGGAAAAATGCCACCCCCCCTATTCAAAACTTGAGCCCTGGGCTACTGCCCCTTTAAGCTCTTTCTAAAATCTGTCCCAACTCAAATGAACGTCCGCCCCTAGACTTCTTGGAGCTAGTGGCCTAGTTCAGTCCCAGATTAAATTTCATCCCACTTTAAAAAAAAAATAAAATCACTATAAAATTCAACAGTTTAGAACAAAATATTAACTGACTGTTACATAGCACAATATTTGAAAATCCAGTTCAGAACATTTAAGAAATGTTGCATGTAATGTATATAATATGGAATTCAAATTTATACATCATCATGCCCGTTTCAACTCTATTTGAGACTATGCAGTTCCTCCATGATGTTGCCATGTTTTTTTGTGATTGTTGCTGGAGGTTGAGGTAATAGAGGTAATATCAATACCAAGTTGGTATCGGTAGCAGATCAGTACTAGCATGGAAAGATCAATACTTTAGTTTCCGATTCCCTCTTGGAATTTCAACTCAATACCTCAAAAATTATTTTGTTTTGATTTGTTTTCAAACGGACTTTTTTTTTTGTGCTACATTTAGGAAAAAAGCAAAAAGTAATTGTTTTGTTTTTCTACTGTTTCTGTTTGTCATGTCAACATGTTATTAAAGTATTTATAAAAACTTTGTCTAAATTCTGTCCTTGGTTTTTAACAAAAATAATTCAAACAAAACACCTAAAGGTCAGATGTTTGATGATATATCAAACGGAAATAAAAAGTATCCGTATCCGTATTGGTATCAATATTGGCAATACTGGCCCGGCATTTACCTGGTATCGGATCACACACCTCTAATAGTAGTGGAGTGAAATTATTGGTTTTGTGGCATCCTTTTTCAACAATTTGCAGTCAAAGTTGCGAAAAAATGTAACCTTCACTTTTTCCATAACTTGATCTTAATGGTCCTCTTTTGGCTGCACATAACCTTCCTAAAAAGGATTTTAATAGATAACTTTTAAAGGGCAAATAACACTTTCAAGTACCTTTCCAGCCTTCACATGAATCAAATAATTTGTCTATATCCAGTGGCTGTAATATGCTGCTGTATTGGAGCAGCTCCGTTATGTTATGGTTCTTTTTGTCGACTTTTGTCATAATTAAATTTTTTTGTTGAGGTGTTGTGTGTTTGGACAACTATGCCCTCTGGCTTTGGTTATTGTGTAACAAGAGCCTTAGCAACAAGATGGAATTTTCCCACTGGGAGCTGCTGAATATAATCAATAAAGCGCAAGTAATACCTGAACTTTGACCCCAAGTACCAGGTGAGTTGAAGAGCAGGCTTTCTGGACGCAGAGAGAAGGACAGCGACAGTCTTCCATCAGATGCCTCTTTGTAAGATTCACTGCTACTAGTGACCCTGGCTGCCCAAAGCAACAGCACCTACAACCAATATTTGAAGATTCATGAAAAATATGAGTTACAACAACATTTAATTTCCCTTTGGGGCAAATGAAGAATTTTGGAATTTTAATTTAAAACAGCAAAGCTGGATAGAATCTACAATTGCACCTAGATCATTAAGATCTGAGCAAACAAAAAAAAAGCTCACTTTGCCGGTCCTGTGAACATCTTCCAGAGCAGAACCTAGAGCACTTTTATCTTTGATACTCGGGAACTCATCAGATGTGGATTCAGATGTGAACAGCAAAGATCTGAGCATGCTCATTATATTACGTCAACACCAACATGTATGCCGTGTCGGTGTTGATGAATAAATAAACTCTTTTTAATCATTTCTAATGTTCCCACACTCCAACTGCCATTTTACGCAGCAGCCCGTGTTGCTGGAGAAGTGAGATAAATACTCTGTTGTTTTAGCATGCTACTCACTGACCATGTAATTGTGCTAACGATAAAGCACTAATCACTAGTTCTGCTAGCGCTAAAGTGCTACACTAACATGGTGTGCAGCAGAAGCTAATGCTGACGTTTTATACCAATACAGTATTTAGCAGAAGCTAGTGCTAAAGTGCTAACTTCAATTCAACATATATCTGCCCTTGAAGAACTACAACTCCCAAGCACCAATTTCAGACAGGCATAACTTACATGTTTTACAATGTCCTCGCATATTGTATTTATGCAGATATCTTGTTCTTACTGTTTAATTTTGTTCTTTGTTTTTTTGTTTGAAAGAAAGCCCTTTCAGTCTCTCTGTTTGGACAAATAGTTATCTTTTTAATAAGGCTAATAGATATATAAAATATTATCAGTCACCTCATAGGTCTATGGCTATGCTGTGTATAAAGCGTAACATTAGAGAAACATTTTTCTATGGAACAGATCATTTTGGAGACTAGTAAACTCTGAAAAAGCTTCAAATTAAAGGCAAAAAATTGTGAAAATCTGCCATTAGTAGTAGTAAATTACAGATAGATTTGTTCCCACTTATTTACTAAGAAGCAATTCAACAAGTCCCAAGCAAATGGCATTTGTATTTGCAAATCTTTCTTTCTTGTAAGACCCCACAGTCTCCAGGACCTCCATGTCTGTTCATACATGGCAGCTACGAGGCAAATCTATAAACCTAAATACCATGTGAAGGCAATTAAGGTCCTACTGCACTCTTGCTAATTGCCAATTAGCTTTTTCACAGTTTCTGGCTATATTGCCATAATAAGCCATAGATATCACATCTGCATTCAGATGTTTCTTCACAATCTGTGAAATCTGTGAAAATATGGGTTTATTCTGTAGTTTTCTGTAAGGAATTAACAGGATTTAGCCCTCTGCATGTGTGGGTTGGTGTATGGGTGTGTGTGCTTATGTTTTGTCTTGGGTCTGTGTCACTTTATAAAAGTGATTTTCCGCTTGAGTGCTTGTTTCCCAAATGCTGGTGTTGTCCTGTAATCCTGCAGGGTCCTCCAAAGGTGTCACATCCACGTTCCTAATCAGAGACATGCATCAGCACCTCCGCACACACACCCACACACACACACCCACAAACATGCTCCTCACAAGACTGCCGCTGCACTGTGATTTTTAAATGCAGTTTAAAAATCACAGAGTGTGTGTCTCGAGCACACACACTCAGACACTAAGACATGGCCCATTTGCTGTACACATTATCAAATCTTTGGTTTTCACTCCTTGGCTCAATAAATGTTTTCATTGTGAGAGTTCATCTAACAGTGAAATGTTCCGATAACATTATTTACGGCATATTATGCGGACGATCCTAAACTGATGAACTGTCACTCATCTCGGCATGCCCAATGCCGGCTGATTTACTGTTGTTAACAACGCATTGGGCCAATGTACCTTATAATGTGATAAGAAATTCAGGTGAGGTGAATAACAGTAGCTGTGTTTCCATTCACCATAAAATTGCACAAACTGAAATCACAAAAATAAATTTGCTTAATGGAAATGCAACAATTTTGAACAAAACTCAGTTTATCTAAATTAGTGTACTTCATAAAATGCAATGGAGACGGATTTTTGGCATCACACCAGTCATGTGATTAACAACCAGATTTTACTACTGATGGAAAAGATGAAGAAGACAACAGGAAGTGGTAGGAGGATGATGGCGCAGCTTTTTAAACACTTATCTTGTGAACAATTATATTTGCACTTCTTATTTAATGGAAACACAACAATTATGAAATTGTAGGGGGTTTCTTTTCAACATTAGCAGAATACTGACAAAATGTTGTGCAAATTTGCATTGGAAATGCAGCTAGTGGCTATCTTTTCACAATAACAACTGATAGTGGGGCTGTAATATTTTTGGCAACATTTAGCATTTTGTCAACAAATTGATGTGTTGAATCAACTTTGCTGGGGAACATGGACAAGTGTAATTACATATGCCCCAAATTATGATCACTCGACCAGGGGCGTGTCTAGATTTTTTTTTCCCCATTTCTCATTTATGAAGTTATTTTTGTGCAGTAATTTGAGTTTGCTTTTCCTTATTAATATTAAACATCATATACATTAACCTGCCAATGGAAATACAGATGGAAATAAGCCACTTGGCTATAATCTCATGTATTGTGTGGCCACACCGCTGAGCTGGGCAACTGGGTCATACTTTTAAAAAATAGCATGAACAGGGGAACATATTTCCGAAATGGATGGTTGGATTTGTTTAACAACCAATGACACGGGAAATAAAATCCAAAAACCAAAATAATTTTCCTCCATTTTCTTCTTCCACCTGGAGGAAGCAAATAGAGACTTCTCCAGATTCCAGGATCTCCATTTAAAGCATCCAACATTTATGCATTGCAAGCCCTTGCTGCCTCATAGCTCCCTAAAGTTACATCCTGCCACTTTAGCTGTGGAATAATTATATCCTTGTGATTCCAGAATCAAAGAGAACACATGTGCCGGATTCCTGAAAATAGCTGGCAGTCGGTACAAAGAGCATCACAAAAGTGTCATCCATACCGATTCCCAAAATACCTCTAAATAACGAGGCTTTATGATTCTATTCCTGTCTGTGCTCCATCAGCAACGCAGGCAAGAAGTGACAGCTAATGAATGCCTTCTCCCCTCTTGTTGCAGCACATCTAAAACTGCTGAGTCCGCACAACGGGAGACCGCCTGCTGCGCATATCAGGTGTTGTCATTTGGTTTGACACAAGAAAGACTCAGTCGATCTGCAACGCGCGCCGCCACACAAGGTCCATCCAATTATGTCAAGAACAGAAACTCAGATGTTTTGTCACCGAATTCTTTCCTTCTGCTCCCTTCACCTTCTGTTCTCATTAACTATTCATCTTGAGTAAGTTTCATCTGGTTGGAGCTAAAAATAGCCGCCTCCAGGATGATTCTCTCTCCAGAACTCTTAATAAGACGAAACTATTTCATCTTGCCTTGTAACGTGACTTTGCTTAAAAGAAGTAAGTCTACAGGCTTTGCCTAATGAGGGCTCAGTGGCGGACGGCTCTGATTGAACATACTTGTCCTCCACTGCTCCCTCCAGACCGGACTCTAATGGATCCTCTACTGGTCATGGTAAGCCCACTTAACCCAAATTGGGGGTGATTAAGTGGTAGTCGTTGTGCGCACGCTGTCGAAATCATCCCTGATTGTCCTGAAAGCATCATGTAGCACTACAAGCACCTTCTTTCTTTTCTGCTCTGTTAATCTGTATGATTAATGGGCTTCACTTGAGGTAAATAAACATAAACCATGCTAACTGGGCTAACAGGGTACCCCATGTATTAGCTAGGTCTCAAATGGGATATGAGTAAAATCTGTTGAAATTGGGCAACATGTCTGGTATCTATATTGGTCTAACTTCTTATCTGGAGTTGTCCTAAGTTTAACTAGCCTGTGTGCACGACTAACTTTGAACTGCTGTGTAATAGTAATGTAATGATAACTGGTTTGAATTAAAAACTAACCCCCTTGTTTGCATCTGTACCATGCTAACTGGGCTAAATAGTATTGGCTAATATTGTCAGCACAGATAATTATTATTTAAGCACGATGTTTGATCAAACCTCTGATTTTTAGGTGTTTTTGTGTCTTTTTTTCCTTTGAGTTATTAAAAAAAAAAAAACAATGGAAAGGACAAAATTTAAGATTCTACAAAAATTTTAAAGTGTAAACTTGATATTATGAAATGAGTTCTAATTGTTTTTACATTGGTGAATGCTTTTATTGTCCTTTTGTAGCACTTTGAAATTTACACATAATGTTGGCTGTAAATAGACCAACATTATATATAAATAATAAAAAACATTTATGAATAAAATTTCATCACTGTTATCACATAAATGAAAACAGTAGAAAAACCGAATAAAATTGTGAGCATTTTTTTTTTGCTGAATAAAGTACAAAAAGACTTAATCTGAGAGCAAATCAAAGCAAACATTTTTAGAGTAGACTTAAGAAACTACAAAACAAGCAAAACTTTCAAGAGGGAATCTGAAACTAAATTTTTGATCCAAAGTTGATACGAACTTGGCATCGATATTATCGATATTTTGGATCGATCCGCCCACCTCTATTTGAGATCAAATTACCTTGATGTGAGGAGCCAGACTTCTACCAGAACAAAGAAGCCAACCACAGAAGAAGAAAAGCAAAATGACTTCTATGTCTAACTGATTTCATAAGTTTTGTTGTCCCAGTTTCATCACTGCTCTGACGTCGTTTTACCTTCAAGAAGAACATAAAATTCTTCTTACAGTGGAACTAGCCGCTATGAATTGTTTTGTACGTTGAGGGTTTTCAGCTTCATAGAACATAAATTATCTGTGTCTCGCCACTTAAGCAGCATTAAGCTACAGGTTCATTTTCCACCAGTTCATCGCTGGTTTCTTCCAGTCGCTCTGTCAGTCCTGAAATGAAAGGCCTGTGGCTGCTTTTTTCACACACTGATGCTGGTAAACCTGCCCGTTACATGGCATACTCTAATCTGACACAGCATCTTTTTAAATTGTCCTTTTTTATAGGGTCTCCATTCAGCCAAGGTACATCTAGGAGGCGGGTTTATGGATTCATTTTCCCGTTGTTCCCTTCCTGGTTTCATTCCCCCACAGCTTTACTGTCCCTGGCTACCAGGCAACCGCGCCGCAGCAGTTTAAGGTTCAGTGGCTTCCTCAAAGCCTGGTAAGTGGTACAGGGGGAATTATACCCCCATACCTCATTAACCCCCAGTTCCCTAGTCAGGGCAGGGAGTTAAACTACACCAGTAATTCAGCAGCTTTATCCTCCAGGCAACTGCATTGCCACATGTTTAGCTTTGCTTCCTTTGAGTCATAGCAGTGCTTACATATTTTATACTTTGTCCACACCAGCAGTGGCATCTTCCTTAACAGCCATGTTTTGGGTTTCTAAACATTTAAGCAAATTACGACGTTTCCCCTTTGAACTTTTCTGTTTGTTTTTGCTTCTCTGAATCTTCTGAATGCTTTTAAAAGCTGTTTTTAAATGTTTATGGTCCTGAAACAGCAGCTCAGCTTCAGCAGTGGCACAAGGGGTTTATATTAAAAAGGAAATGGACTGAACTTGTGTAAATGTGACTCACACTGACACTGACTCCCATATTGAAGCAAACACCATACACTCATTCACACACCAGTTTTTCAAATGCTGGACAAATTGGGATTCAGTGTTTCGCTAACACCACTATAGCTGTGTTTCCATTGCAAATGTGCAAAAGACTTTGTCAACTTTATCGATAAAACACAAATTCACAATTGTGATGCTTCCATTAAATAACTAAAGAAATTAAAATCACACGTGAATAAGTTAATTTATATAAGTTATTTAAAAACATGAGGCGCTGTCATCTTCCTGCCACTTCCTGTCATCTTCTTCTTCAAATTTTCCAGCAGTAGCAGCTTCCAGCTGTTGATCACGTGACTCCTCTCATGCGAAAAAATGTTTCCATTTCCGTTATTTTGATACAGCCAAAAAAAATCACCTCATCCTTGCGCTAATTGCCATGTTTCAATTAAGTGAATTTATTTTCAAAATGTCAAAATTTAGTTATTGACAAGAGGTGGGGAAAGCTCGAAACAAACGAGTGTATTGACTGAACTCTGTCTCCTGTTCCTCAGTGCATGTCTAACAAGATGCTCAAGGTCTGATGTAAAACTCTGTCCTAGTCTTGTCCCATTTTCCTGCAGTGTGTGCGGGTGTAGGGGTGTGTGCGTGTTTGTGGGGGGTGTGCGGATGGGCATGTGGGTGGGTGTGTTTGTGCGTGTGTCTGGCCTTTTAAGCTTTGAGTTACCATGCGTGAATCCCCATCAAGAGGAAGGTGAGTGGACAGGTTGGGAGGGAAGAAGAAGAAATACGGTTCCTGTTGTTTGAGCCGTTTGGCTTTCTACGTCTGAACCTTTGGGATTCCTTTCAGTTGCTGACCAGAACACAGCGTGGAAGGTGAGCTAGAGTTGGAAAATACAGGAAAGCGCTTTCCTCAGAAATATATCGTCTCTCGTTAAATGACGGGGGGCCATTTCTGTCTGAGCCTCGTTAATCACCGGCGCTCGTCATGGCTGTCTCACCACCATGCAAACGCAGCGTTTCTGGAGATATATGCCCCTGCAAGCTGAAGGGGATTTTTCAGCGTCCTCCATCTTCCTCATGCCTCCCATCAGTCTCTACGGGTTTTCTCCATCTGATCATTTGCTTTTATTTATTCTGTCCTTTGAAGGACAGTATCGCCTTGTGATGTCCTAGAGGTGCTTTATGTTGTTACTAACTGCGTTTCCATTAATCAGAAAATTGCGCAAATTGAAATTAAGAAAATAAATTTGCTTAATGGAAATACGCCAACATAAAAAAAAAACCACACATTTTTGAAAAAAAGTTCTTAAACTAGAGCGAGGTGGTTCTCATGTAACTGTTTACATTTGCTGCCGTAATTTTTAATGACCTGTCGCATGAATAAGCTTATTTGTGTGATTTTATATTCATTTCTTACTTAGTTGTAACAGCTCACATGCAAAATTGTGTTTTGTTGACATTAACAGAACAGCAATAATGGCGCATTAAGAAAGAGCAAATGTTCTCATTGCAGTTTAGAGAAACACGTCTATTTACATACAACTGAAAAATCACCGATCCACGTGCAAAACTTTTTTAGCAAAATACTTGTTTTTTTATTGCTGTGTTTCCATTGTATTTCCGGAAAATGTGTCTGTGAACCATGTGACCTACAAACTCGACTCAGTTCCACCAGTTCTATCAGGTGGAACGCGCCAAACCTCCAGGAAGCTACTGTGGTTTTTGACCCAAGTTATACGTTTCCATAGCAATTATACCAGCTAAGAAATTAAGGTAGACTTTGAAATTTTTTATTATTCTGATATTAAAAAGGGAATACTTCAATACTTTAATGAGCTAAAAACAAGAAGAGCTTAGTTTAACAGTGAGAAACAATCTATGTCCTTCTGTAACGCCTCTAACTTCTTGGTTTCAAGTCAGAATTCTGACAGATTTGAAAACCAGGACGATTTGTCACAATCCTGTCACTTCATCCAGTCTAACACTGTAAGACTAAAGAACCTTTTCTTTGGAAGTTATTACTCCACTTTAATAACTTACCTGACCCCCGCGCACACATTTACATACACACGCGCACACCCCTGCACACCCCCTCAACTATCAAACATATGCAGAATTAAAAAGCTAATGAAAAGCTAAAATTAAAAGCCATTCCACTAATTGCTCAACACATTATGCTAAAAATGACTGAAACAAATTATGGCTGTCTAAATAAATTACTTTATGAACGCTCCCTCTAATCTTCCACAGCCACACACTTTTCCTGGTTTTCATCAGTCTGGCTGATAGAGCTGGATGGCTTTGACTAAAACGCCACCATATTGTTAATTATTTAATTAATATTAAGTTCGGAAGTGTCTTATGGAAACAACGAAGCACAAAAAACAATACGGGGAATCTGGAGGTATTTCAGCAGTTTGTCTTTGATGAAACGTAACGCAGATGATGGAAACCTTGGAGGAAAACGTAAAACTTTCCAGGTGTAAACACGAGTCATCCACGTAAAATGTGTCATTATAATCTCTTGATGTATTCTCTGATGCATTTTGGGAACAAGAGTTTTCAAACCAATCTGGTCCAATGTTGAAAATGTATTTCCCCTTAATAACTTATGGATCAAGAGTGATGGCTGTTTTGTTGTTTTTTTCTGCTTTCACAGTAAAAATACTGACTTTTAATCTCAGAAAATTAAAGTCAGAATTCTTTTTTCATAGTGGCCCTAATCCTCTTCCGTAGACGAGGTAAACCCCGCCGACTAAATGTGTTCAGTGCTAATGTCTATATCCACTTAAAGGATGTAGACATAATTTTTTTTTTCATAGCTGCATTTCTACCTATTCCGTGAAAGAAACAACAGCTGGTGAAACGTGCTAAACATCTTGACAATGGAAAAAAAATAAACTTGTATATGTCTGAATAACTGCTGCAGTCCTCAGGACTGCTTCATGTTTCAGTTTCATCATCAAACTTCTGCAGATCAAACAGGCTGAACATGCAGGAAACTCCTCAAACACCTGAAAATGAAAAACATTTTTGTCTTTTTATACACATTTGTGTGAGATGAGGCTCAGCTATAAAAAGAAGCAGTTTTCAGTTTGTGTCGGCCCGTAAACCAGCCGCCACGTTAGCGCAGCGCCTCCTTCAGCCTTTGTTTGGTTTCGGCTCTTCGGCTGCCTTTTCCTGACGTCTTCCTGTTCCGCATGCTCAGCCAACGCAGCCTTAATTGCGAGGCGGCGCCGAGCACAGATGTTGACATTGTCAGAAACTTTATTTTTTATTAGAGTGTAGATGAAACTGAAGCAAAGTGAGTGAAGGCAGCTTTGATGAAAGAACTGGATGGGGAACTAATCATGTCTTATTTCACTAATGATGCTCTTCATCAGTTCAAAGTGGGGCGCGCGGCATCTGGGAATGAAGGGGAAAAAAATGAGAAGGAATCAGAGGTAAAGCTCTGGAATGAGGTCACCTCCTTCTTTAAGTTAGTTTTCTCTGACTTGTAGTTTTGTGCTGCTGTTCCACTCTGAATTCCTCCCTGTTCCATTGAAACAGTGCAGAGCTCCTGACGCTCTGGCCTCTTCATTTGGATGGAGTCAGCTTTGGCAGCAGTCACCGGCAGAAATTAAATCAGAGGTTTCCAGAGCTTGTAAGGAGGAAAAAAAGCAACCTTATTTTTTACCGTCTGACGTTAAATCTGACGAAACCTTTCCCGTTCCCAGAAAATGGACAAGAGAGTGTTGCTTTGAAGACGACTGTGTTGCTTTTATCTCGCGGACATTTTGTCTCTGCAAAAAACACGTTTTTTTTATAGTTACAGCCATTAATAATTTGTGAACCATCTTAATCCAGAGCAGCAGCATCCTGGACAAGCTAGCACTAACACACACAGACACACACACACGCAGACAGGTGTTTGGATTCAGGTGTTTTTCAGTTGGTCTTGTATTATTAACTTGTATAGTTTTCAGTTGTTATATATTTATGTTGTTAAGCTTATTGGATCTGTTATTTTCCTCTCTTTCTGCAGGTGTATTAGCAGACTGCTAGCTTGTTGTCCTGTATTCTCTTCATCTTTCTTTACTTTCAAGCTTTTCCCTGCCAACTCCCTGTTTTTCAACTTTGTTTCCATTGCATTTGAAATTAAACCAATGCAATTTTAATCGGTTTTTTTTAAGTATCTATATTCGCTCTGCTTGTGAAACTAAATGTGTTGGGCTTCAACTGCCACCCCAAAAACCTCTCCGTGGAAGTCAGTGGTTCATGGCTGTTACGGGTTAAAAACATTAAGAGTGCCACACTGATGAACAAGACAGGTTAAAAATTCAAAAAGAAAAACCTGAGGAAATCAGAATAATGTTTGATAGAACATACAGGCAACGTGGGAAACAAGGAAACAGAAATTAAAACAAAGCAGAGACAACCCAACAGGAGAAATTACCAAAAGGTTTGAAGAGAACACAGAAGAAACAAGGAAAGGAATCAACATAAAAAAAATAGACAACAACATAGACATGTAGAGAAACTCAGAATAAAAATATATCTCAAATACTAGCATTCTACAAGGAATCTGAAAGCGGAAAGTTAAGGAATGGACTGAAGATAAAAAAAAAAAAAAAAATCAAAGTCTGAAAAATCCTAAAACACAGTGGAACAGTTAACACATGTCGACCGACAGCAAGTACAACAAATGGCTTGATTTAGGGGGCAGAGAGTGTTTTCATGGTGGTGTTTGGTTTCTGCCAAGCAGCCAGGAGGTCAGCTCTGAGCGAGAACCACAGAACAGTGTGGGTAGCGACTGATTAGCACCACTGAACTCCTCTACAGCAGACAGCAGAGAGTCTCCACACACGTTTCCTTGGATGCTTCTCAGTTATTTTTGGCCTGATGTTAGGCTTTTTACAGCAAAACCACATGTTGATCAAAACTTCAATTCAAATAACCTGTTTACTGCTAAACAGCGATATGAGCTCGAAAACAAAGATCTATATATTGTTTTTAATCTGTTTGTAAGCTTGTAAGTCCTTCAGATTGGTTTAACGTACTGTTATACACATTTCAGTAACTCCAGATTATTTCTGGAACTTATTTGAAAAAAATGATTCTTAAAAATGTGGATGCTAACGTTAGCATCGGTGAGGTCTGTGCTGCTGCAACATCTTTAGCATTCGGGTGCTATTTTGGGCTTGGATAGCGTCACTGATAGGCTAACTCCATTTAGCACAACTTGAACAAAACAACTGTCTTTTCCAGCTTCCAACTAGATTGTTTTTTGAATTAATTAACTGAAATCAATGCTTAAAGTCCTGGCCCTAGTTTTCAGCATAAGCCAACAAAAAGTAGTGTATGATTGTGAAGAGTACAGAATTGGATGGAATTTGTAAATATTTTTAATTACATACAGGTCTGAACTTTGACTGGGTCATTCTAAAATATGAATATGCTTCAAATGAAATCATGCCATAGAATGGGGCATCCTAAAGGTCATTATCATGCTAGAAAATGAACCTCCTTTGTGGGGAGGACAACTATTTTGATAGTGGCACTTGACAAAATGTTGGTCACTGGTTTCCCACTTGTATGATGTTTTAATAACTTTTTAAAAAATGTTTTTATGATGTAAAGTACTCACTTTGTTGCTGAAATTTTCTGGAAATAAACCTCACAGCTGCCCAGTCAACAGATTTTCTCCTCCAAAGTTACTGTGAACTTCTTGTCTTCTCCTCTGATGGATTCTCTCCTTCCACGGCCCGTCGCTGTAGGTGGACCCTTCCCAGGTCTGTTTTCTCTGTTAGACGTTCAAAGTTTGGGATCCTGCTCTGTGATCTAACTCCACTTTAAAGCTCTCCACAACTTTACCGTTTGCCTTATATTTCATAATTTTTTCATTCATTCATGTACAACCAGGTCTTAATGTAATAAATGTGCAGAAGTTGTATTTGTATTGAGAGATAAACCTGTATTGAATTGAATTAAGGGTCAAAATGTTGAGACATTAGGTGTTGCACCTGTTCAATAATAACTAAACACCAGGGGCTATGTTAGATTAGAGGAAGATGGAGAGTGTCAGGCACAGATAAGCAGGAACCAGGGAAATTCAATAAGTGCTTAAATGACAATTCACCTTCCAACCATGCTGTGATTACAGAAAGAGCCAATCCGGGGAATTAGTGATGGGGTGGAACGGGGATGTGATGATATTGTTTTTGGTGCTGCTAGCTAAGCTGTCAACATGTCAGCAGCACTTTGACAGGGTACGACAAGCATTCACATCTCCGCTAATCGATCGTGACACTGTAGCTGGGAAAATATCCAAAAATTGCTGCTTTCACGGTAGGTGGGTGTTTGCTCGCTTCCAAGCAGCTGCACAGAAGACAACATATGGTGTCAACATATGAGTTTCACCACAGAGGTGCCCGGATCGCAGCACGATACGGAGATAATTTGTTTTTCCAAGTTAATAAAATACAAACCTTTTTTTAATGTTTTATTTTCAGATCTTCCTTTCTGATCCGTACCTTGACCGTTCTAAAAATGACTAGAAGTTGCTAAGTCATATTTAATTTGCGGAACTGTTTGTCTTTAAACTTTGACAGCTTTATTAAATATTGTAACGTACCATTCATTTTTAAATGTGTGAAAGGTCGCTCAGTGGCATCTCAGATCAGGAGGTTTAGTAACTGAAGGTGAGTCTCATAAGAACTATAAAATATCTCTATGTAAAAACTCTTTTGGTCAAACTGATTTTTCTGTTAATAAGTGCAATTATTTACCTGAGGCTGATTCAAGTATTTTTAACATAGTGGTGATAAATAATAATACAATCCACAATTCTTACTTGTAATATAATTGAATCTCATTTTATATTCTTAAGAATTTAGATTACCTTTTATTTTCCTGATTTGGATTCTTTAGCTCCTATTGGAACGGATGTCCCAAATTTGCATCAATGCTGTTCCAGTCTGAATGGAACATGGTGCATGTGTACTACCAATAGTGGTGATACATTGGTGGTACTCTCAATGTTGTATTTTGCCGCCATCTATTGGTCAGAGTGTAAACTACACCTGGATAAACGCAGAAGTATGAACATGCTTTATTACATAGATTTATACCAACTAATATGCAAGAAAACAAATGATCAGTCTTATTTGAGTTTTTCAGTTTGATGCATTTCTGAGACACTAGGCAGAGTAAGCAACTTTTATACTGATTAGTTATCATTTTAATGCATTTGTAGAAAATCGAAATCTTGTGTGTGCATTCCTCAATACATTAATCATTTCAGTCATTATGAGCAAAATAATGGTTACCCAGTCTCCAGCGTGAGTGTGAGGTGTAGCTTTACACGCCGATTTGTCCTTGGAGGAAGTGAGGAGATCATGGTTTACTGAGAGCAGTACCATGGAGACCTAACAAACAAGCATCATACACAGGGATTTAGAAGCATTCTGGCTATTCCAATCTTGCAATGCAACTGCATCATCTGTGTCACAAGAATATATTAGTAATATTATATGTTATTACAGAGAGCCAGACCGGTAGCTTAGCAGGAGTGAATGGAAGTAGCTGAAAATCTCAATTTGCTAAATGGAGCTACAGATGTCCAGAGCTTACTCCTGAGCAGACTGTCACCCAGGTTAATCTATCTGCTGGTAGTTTTCTCTCACCAAAACGCTTTTGCTCATTTAAACTCACTTCAAAATTATGCTTTACGTGTTTCTGGCAGCTTCTCTAGTGTTAGTCGACTTCATCATCCATAGCGTTTTTTAAATTAAACTAAATCAAGCCTCTAAAAAGAATTTGGTGTCAGAAACGGGTTCAAAAGCTCAGCATCTGTGGCATCCTTGAAATATCCCACGGTGCTTGTGCCAAGAATTAGCGCTACCAAAGCAGCTGGAGATGAATTTCATGCTGAAGTGTAAACAGCAGAAGAAAGAAGCCCTCATTCACTTTCGCTTATTCCAGACGGGATCAAACTTGGCACCTTCCAGTTCCCAGTCACACCTTCTCCACGCTGTTCAGCCGGTGTCATTTCTCCATGATTCTCCGTGGACCTCATCATCCTGTGATGTGTTTTCTCTTGGAGCCAATCCATCCCTGGCAGGGCTGACAGATGTTTGCAAGGACACTGGCTGCTGGGAAATAAATCAGCTGAATTCCACAGCGTTAATGGTGTGCTCCACCTAATCTCAGGCAGATCAAATGGCAATAGGAAAGCCATCATTATCCAATCGGCCAGCAGCCGACAGAGTTGGCTTTTTTTTCCCACCTGAGAGGGGCTCAGTCATCAATGACTAAAGGTCGTTCCTGCAGCAAACAATACAAAGTTTCATTCTTTCACCTACTGGATTCTAACATCTAACTTTAACTTTAACACTGAAATCAAAGGTGATAATTGGCAAAAAACTCTATTTTAGTTGAGGAAAAACGGCAGGAGCCCTGCTATCTCTAGTAGCTACTTCTATTTGTTTTAGTTGTTTTATATCAGGTTCCTTGATGACATAGTGAGAGATTAGAAACTACTTTTATTGTCTTGGGTGTTCTGCTTTCATGGTGAATTTACTTTAACAATCACACCTGGGCATGTTGCAGGTTGTTTTCAATGTTTCCATCACACACATGCATGCGCACACGCACATGACTGCACGCACACACACACACTTTAGGGCTACAATGGGACTTGGATGTTTGACTGTTTTCCCTTTTTGTGACAGTGTTTATGCCAACCAGTTTATCAAAAGCAGAAACGTAAGAGCAACTTTAGAGTAATTTGACTGAGTCTAAATTGGCCTAACTGGCTGAACATTTTCCCTCAAAGGATCAATACAGTATCTGTCTGTCTGTTCAGATTAGCTTGCGGTCCATGTGGTTTGGTCGGGGCCAAGCTTATCGGAAATCTCTCAGGGTAAATTGATTGGTTGGAATTCCTAAACATCATGGTCACTCAGGCCGTGCTGCTGCTGTCATTGGCATGTTTCTGATATTATCGACTCTCTGCTGCCATCCTAATCCTCATGAGGAAAAGGAGGAGAAGACACATCCATCGATTGAACACAGATTTGGACATGATGCTGCCGGTCTCTGGTTTTCCTAAAAGATTTGGGGGTTTTGTGGTTTCTAAAATGTCCAGATGTCTCTGGTTACTTTTTCTGGATGTTTTATTTTCTCTGGTAGAATATCTTACTATCCTCTGGCTGTTAAATGTTCATTTTGTTCATCAGAGAGACAGCCTGTGGGGCAAACTGTCGTTGTGGGGACTGATTAAAAAACTAAATAGCGCCAACCAGAGGATTGTGTGCAGAATGTGTGGGGTCTGCAGATACGCGAGTCGTTTTACCGCAAATGTATTTAATCATGCCAACACCAACAATCCATTTCTAAATAAACATTATGTCTCACATGTAGATATAAGCTGGAGATAGAAACTAGTGGGACGAATAAATTGAGAAAATGTTGTGATGTCAGTTTAGCTTCAGTTCTCCATCATGTTTTGACAAAAATTCTAACATGGCTGAAAATGCGACATTTGCCTGATCACCTCATTTCAAGAAAGCTTTATAAATCTTCAAAGGTTCACTTCAACTTATCTGGAGTTCTTAATCTTCATTTGCACAATAAATCCAACAGTTTGCTGGGAACATATGAATATTAAACATTATTTCACATTTATCCATTTAGCATTAGGTTTTGGCAAGCTAGCCTTTAAGTCACTTGCTCTGTATTAAAAAGGTGTTTTATATGGGTCTAAACATAAAGCAATAATAATAATAAAATAGAAATTCAGTTTTGTGCAATTGGTATTCTGTCTGGAAAATAAAACCAAGATCAGTAATTTCAAAAAAGAAGAAAGAAATTAGGCAATTTCAGTGAAACATGGAGTCCTGATCATGGAGTTCTCATCATGATGAGAACCCCGAACATAAAACACAGTTCATCTCTATGACATTTAAGTCCATTTGGTTTCTTTGGTTTTCATGCGTTCACTCTCTTTGTTACAATAATTGAATTGGCATTCAAAGATGTGCTTTCCAATCAAATTGTACATCTCATTGATCTACAGGAGTTGCTTTTAAATCAGTTCTATAAACAATTTTTTCCTAAAACTGATCTTGAATATTAAAAAAAAATGATGGTCCAAACAGAGTCTGGGTTGACACTCTTGGTAGAAGAGGAAACTCAGGTTTTTAAGAAAATGGCCACTTACCAATTAATCATAAGTCAATAAGTCGATTAGATAAATCAACTTTAGATTAAATCCAATGAATAACTTGCACTCCTAGTCAGAACATATGTATGTGCTGACTAATAGTGTTGTACAATAAAAAATGATGTTGTTGCACCTACATGAGCCCCCCCACCCCCCACCCCCCACCCCTCAGCTACTGAGTCAGTTTGTATATCAGGCTGGTCCAGAACTGACAACCTTGACATTGGCAGGGAAGTGTACTATAACTGCCTCTATCAGCACAAACGCACAGACAACCATGAAGCCGGAATATTCATGAGGATGACTCAACACTGATGCTGGAGCCCTAATCTCATTACGTCCACAAAGTGGACGAGGCTGAAGACACTTTTGGTAAATCACACATTTTGTCTCTGGTTAGGAACAAAACCAGTCTGGCTCTGAAGTTAGCCTTTCTACTAATGTAGAACAAAAAGGAGGCAAATGTGCAAAATGAATCACAGAGGAGGAATGTTTCACTTTGGATGCATTATTTTACACTGGACCTGCAGTGACTGTAGCATCAGCAGTGACCGCCTGTCCTGCATGATTTCATTCTGTTTTACTGTCAGGCCATTAAGCCACTTAAACACAAGCTAATCTTATTAAGATCTAATGAGTGAAAAAAATCCCAGCCATAATTACTAATTATAAAAGTCATAAACATTTTCATGTGACCATTGCTTATTCTAATTATTGCCTCTTTTTTTTTTTTTGCCCCTGCTGTGACCCCTTACTGTCCGTCCTCCATTGCTGAAAGCCACAGCACCTTTTTGTTTGTCCAGAGGCTCATTGGTAGGCATCAAGAGGGCCAGCTGGATATTACTGCGGCTAATGAGGATTCACAACTCTAATGCAAGCTCTCCAAGTGTGTCTGAAATGATAATGGACCCTAGCCAAGTGATAGCAGGCAGAGGGGATTTCTCGCTGCTGAGCGGCTCGTCACTATAGCTGTTTGCTGCTCAGGAGGAAGTAAAAGGAGCGCACTGGGAGACCCTCACTGGGAGACCCTCACTGGGAGACCCTCACAGGGGAGAGAACACGTAAATACGCTGCGTCTCACCTTCAGGTAAAATATACTGATGCAAGACATTCCTTCTGACTACAGGAGGCAAAAACAAACACAAGTTTGGGCAAAAACATCTTTAGTTTTTTTCCTCAGCCGGATATAATTTTTTTAATTATTATTATTCATTTGCAGTTTCAAATGAGCATGTCACATGTTGACTTAACAGTTTTGAGTGAAAAGGAGTAATTTGAAGAAAAGCTCAATCTACCAATTCTCCCAAAAGTCAACATTTTATACCATAAGCAACTAAGCATCAAACAATCAATGCAACACAAAACAGGCATTGTACAACATAATAAATAAAAAACATATTATCATTGTAATAATACAGCATTCTACTGAGTCAATATACTTCATTACACCTTGATAGAATATTGTATTTTCTTATTTTAAAATTGATCTGCTCTCCTTTCTTCCTTAAACACACACACACACACACAGTCGTGTTTTCATCACTTGTGGGGACTTCTCATTGACTTCCATTATTTTCTACAGCCTAACCCTT